>BGPR01001899.1:83503-111192 GCA_013235015.1 Araneus ventricosus | reverse complement strand
AAAAAAGCAATTTTTTATCATAACTTTTGCTATGAAAAAAATGAGGTTGAATGATTTGACTAAACAATGAAATTGGTTTGAATTCCATTCAAAAAAGAGAAGTGTTATTGCGTATAATTCGTAAAATTATTTTTAAAAATTTGTTAAAGATCAGAGGAAAACAGCACAAAAACCAAACTAATTATAGGAGTGATAATCTTCTGAAATTTAAGATGGCGTAAAAATCGTTTACGTGCAATATTGTGATCCGAAATTTACGATTAATTACCAATTGATTAATTAAAATTTCGAAAACTAGGTGCACATTCCCACCCTCCAAATGATATCTGTGCCAAATTTGATAGTTCTAGGTGCAAAGATCTGCCCTGTATCCCCAACAAACATAGAGACCGACTCAGAAAGATATTCGTTTTTGTTATTAGTAGAGATAACCTCCAAATTCACAATAAGGCTAAATTACAAAACAAAAAAACTGCACGGAACACAAATATTTTTACAGTGCACTAATTCTATGAAAAAACGGTGCGAGAAACATTCGAATTTCGTACAAAAGCGTCAGAATTAGGCACCGTAATTAGCGAAAACCTTTAAAATCCATCTGCCTCCTCGATTTTTACAAAACAAAACTACGGCGCGACAGTAAATCCTTTCCGACACCACGGTGCCAAAGACACACAGACCAATTCCAGAAGAAATTAAAACTTTTTCCCGCCAAAAGACATAACAAAACAAAAACACAAAAAGAAAAAAGTAAGTAATTACCCTCCATTACCTCGTAATTAGGTCCTAGTCTGTTTAATCAGAGCAATCAGTCGTAATACATTTTTTTGTCTTTATTCTCGTTGTACTTCATTGTTTCTTCGTTCCACTAATTACTTCGAAAGTACGGTACACGCTGAATTTCACCCCTCCCACCCCTTGGAGGTGTTACGTCTTCTAAAACCACGTGTTCCGATGATTTATCTACCGCCAAACCTCCCCAACACTCTGGTTGGCAAGAGACTGAGATTTTTGCAGAAAGATTCCGGAAAATAATCGTCGCAAAAATAAAACAACAACAGTGGTAATAATAATGAAAAAAAGATCTTTCCGTCCCAACTGTCAAGAAGATAGTGGAGGGAACATTAATTATTCGCGTATTTGGAAAAGAGGAGGCATTCCGTTGTCAGTTACACGTTGTAGGAGGATCGATTTGGTTCTAAAACCTGCACGCTAGCTCATTTCTCCCTTTTATTTACTAGCAGGGATTGTTCCGATACTGTCGGCTTTGTTCTGCGGAAAAATCCGGAGTGCCCGCCCCTCGACTTCTCTCGTATATTCACACATAAAAATATTACTTATAACCTGTGGTCAAAAATGATTATGACTTAGTTCTCAGTTGGCATCAATAAAAATCTTCTAATAGTATCCAAAATAAATTCTCGCACTGACGGATTGTCACTGTTGTTTATTTGATTTAATAATTTCTTTTTGTTCCGGGTGTGAGCAGGACCGGGCTTAAAATTGGCCCGATTGGAAACAATTTTGGTCAGTCCTGATTCTCAGTCAATTTGCACTTAAGTCTATAGAATCATAAGAATATACATGTTACCGTTAAAGTATGAAATCCGTTATTCTATAGAATACCTAATTATTCTATAGAATACCTAGTTATTCTATAGAATAACTGATCAAGTCAGTTAAAGTGTAAAATAAGCTTTTATTTTCACTTTAACTAGTTATTCTATAGAATAATGGTCAACACATAATTAAAGTGTAAAATAAGCTTTTATTTTCACTTTAACTAGTTATTCTATAGAATAATGGTCAACACATAATTAAAGTGTAAAATAACCTGCATGATTCAGCCTGTTTGTTACTCAAATTGGTTATTTGTATTTTCAGCATCTGAAGTGGGCACCGGGAATTTTTTATTATTATTTTTTATTTTTAAGAAACATCCTACGGTATGCAATATAGTAAACTAATTCATGATTGTAAAGTATTAGATTATAGTAAAAAATATATACACAATATGTACATCATAATTCAATAACCATGACGTAAACGTAACATCAAAAGTTAAAATTTCAAAGGAATTCTCTTTCGAAATTCTAATTAAAACAAAGCACTTCTCTGCTTGTCAAACGTTGCCAAAAATATTATCAAATTATATCATCACGAGATTGCAATAAATAATCAGATGCATCGTGTCGTCCAAACTATATCACGCGCATGATATACCACTGACGTGATTTTCTTTTTTCTATTAAAAAACGGAAATTAATTAGAAATATATGATTAATATAATTTAAAATTTCTCGAGAACTATTGAACATAGTGCGATAAATTTTATATCAATCGATAGAAAATTTTATTTCACTATTTTAGAGTGATTAAATTTCAAATTAGAACGACAATTATTTTTTAAATGTAAAATTACTGAAATTTAGGTGCTCTAACAATGAAATAATGCTGTTTAACGTCTTGCAGTGCTATGACGCGAATTTTATTGTTGGTGACGTCAGAGCGTTACCGGATCAGTGAGAGACAGATCTGGGCTATTATATTAGTAATATGGCAAGAAAGCGATATTACTGTTTTGCAACAGTATTATAGTGATTTTAATTTTGTACCGGTTATGGCTGATTTGCATTCAGTGTGTAATTTACAAAAAACCGGATTTGTTTTAATGTCAGATTGTTTATTTTACAGTTCAACGGTCTGCCATTAGTTATTGCATAGAATCACTAGGTAAAGTACGAAATAATTCATCTTTTTTACACTTTAACTGACTTGATCAGTTATTCTATAGAATAACTAGTTATTATCTATATTATATTATCTATAACTAGTTATAATCAGTTATTCTATAGAATAACTGAATTATACACTTTAACGGTTGCATATATATAAAGTCTGTTATATTTAGTTAAGGGGAATAAAAACCATAACTATCTTAAATTTTTAATCTCAAATTAAAATTTTAAGTTAATGGCGCCCAGGGCACTTGCCCTATCTACCCTACACTAATTACTCCATTTAAAGTGAGCCAAAAATAGATTGCTTACTGGTTCGGAGCCTCTTAGGAGTTAGAAATGAGTTAGAGGCCAGCCCTGCCGTTGATGACAATTTCAGAATAAAACGATTTTTAAACCAACTAAAATTAAATAAATTTTCTATGCTGTCTTTTCTGTCCTTAACATTATTTTTTAACAATTTTTTAAATTATAGACATTATAACGTGCACAAAAATAAATTTGTTGCAATAATCAAATATATATAAATAGATATTCGATTGCTGTGATGTTTCTTCTATGATTTCCAAATTTTTTTTAAAAAATTTTAGTCATAATTATAGACGAAAAAAGCATGTACATGTTCTTCCGTTAACTTACTTGTAAACTACCACACACAGATATCACTTACAGTGCTTAGTTTTAAAAAATGTAGAAACAGATCCTTATTAACGAAAGTACATATATATATTTCGATTTAAGAAGAAATTATTTCTTCTTATAGAAACAAAAAATATAACAAATGCTTAGCTTTTTTCAAGCTTAAGGAGCTCTGGTAAATCAATATTCATCAAAATTTTGAAAATTTTAATGCTTTGACGATTATATATATTTTTTTTATGTTCGTCCTGTAGAAAGTAAAAATGAGCTTTATGGTTTCTTTCGACGGAGTGTCAACGGGTATGTAAATTATTAAAAGTATCAATAATAGTTTTCTAGGATATGAGTGTAAATCAGTGTTTCTCAACCTTTCAGCGTTTGCGACCCAACTTTCAAGCATAATTTTCATCCCCCCAAACAATAGCAATGTATACAATAATAATGTAATTTTGGTATTTTGACCCTAAACCTATGCAATACGACCTTAATTACAAACCTTACAAATTACCAAGAATAAGTAAATTCTTTCAGTAAATGTGAATCCATTTTTTTGATAATATTTTCTTTCCCATATGCTCGCGCCCTCTTTTAAAATTATCACCCCACATGTTGAGAATCGCTGGTGTAAATGTTCGAGTAAATAAGCGCAACAAACATATATAACATTAAACAAACACATATAACATTTTCATTGAACTTGAATATCAACCTACATATTATCAAAATTATTGTTATTTTTTAATAGTAAAGAATATTGAATATTTGTTTAAATTGATTAAATCATGCAGTTGATGGATTTGGACTGAAATTTGATACAAATTGACAACTCTGATGCAAAAATCCCATATCAAATTTCATTCATCTTATTCGTTTCGTTTCTTAGTTATTGTGCTCACACACACACATGGAAGGCCACATATAAATCCAACTATAAAGTATTTCTTTAGAACTCGGAGAAATCTAACACGAACATATTCATCAAAATCTAGAGATCGAAATTTTTGTCGATTACAATACATTTCTATGTATACTCCGCATACGAGAAAGTAAAGAAAAAAAAAGATATTTCCTTCCAAACAATCAAGAAGACAGTGGAAAGAACATTAATTATTCTCTTATTTGGAAAAGAGGAGGCATTCTATTGTCAGTTACACGATGTAGGAGGATCGATTTGGTTGTGTTTAGATCCAAAACCTGCACGCTATTCCCGTTTCTCCCTTTACGTTGAGTTTATTTACTAGTAGCTGGGATTGTTCCGATACAACCGGCTTTGTTACCGCTGTACATGCGGCAGGGGAAAGTTGCCTTATGTGGCCTGGGAAGAACAATGCAGATGTTCAGGCTTGGCGCTTGTATGAAAGAGTAGTTTCTGCTATTCATTACATGGAAATGGACATTGTCCGAAGGGTGTTCAGGAGAACGCATGTGTGGATTTGAAAGGACAATTCGCAGATTAATTGACTTTTGCTAGGAACATGAGTTCATTTTGATGTGGTGGGGATTGATTTGTGATTTTCGTATTGAGCTGTTTAATTGTTTCGCCTTTTCAAGCAGTTCTGCTGAGCCGCTTGTTTAATGGGATGGTTAACACGAACAAAACCTTGTCCCCAGTAATGTTAAAAGTGTTCACATTTAAGGATATATTTTTAAACATCCTGAAAAAACGTCCAAATGTTTTCATAACATGTTATTTCAATTTACTTGATTTGTTATGAGTGTTTTTGTATACAAGGCATAATTATTTCTTTAAAAAATTAAATGAAATTTCATAAAATCACTTTTATAAAGAATGATAAGCGAGATCGATATCACAAGTTATGTACTAAATTTCTTCTATCTCCCGCCGCCGCCCCCCCCCCGAAAAAAAAAAGGCTCCTCGCTGAGTCATATGGCATTGCTTAACCCTCTGACTGCGTATCCCACGATTTTCGCGGATTGAAGTCTATTTTCTGCTGCATCCAACAATTTTCTCAAGCTAATGTGTTTACTTAGTACCTTTATAGTTTTGGATCATGTTATACTAATAAAAGCTTTGAATATAAATTTAAAATCGCTTGGCTAAACGGTATTTGAATACGTTTGTAAACTTTGCATCTAAATAATGATTCAAAAAAATTACATAGTCAGAGAGTTAATAAGTAAGCATGTAACATTTTAATGCTTAAAAACTTGTAGTGCTTTAGAAAGCGCTATTTTTATTTTAAAAGACTGCTTTTCTTAAAACATTTTTTTGCATATTATAAGCACAAGTCCTACTGCTTGTATTCGCCATTATTTTGATCTTTTTGCTATCTATCTGCCCCGTTTTTTAACGATAATCAAACAAAGCTTCTCATTAATTGAGAAAAACGAGATTAAAAATGCATTTCATAGAAAGAAATCCATGTGTTTTGTTTTTCAGCCTTAAGTCGTTACTTCTTAAATATCATTTTTTAAATTTCTAACTGCTTAAAAAGTTTAAGAGCCCGTTTTAAAATTTACACTGTTCAAACTTAGTACTCAGTTTCAGTGTCACTCGGTTTTGGTGCTTATCAATCTGGTATTTATTAAGCCAATTACGATGTCTTAAATAATTTAATTTCTTGTAAAGCTACATCTGATTCTTCAATGTTTTGCTAGAAAAAATAACTAAGAAAATCATTTTGAGTTAAATCATTTCATTAAATTTCGTCAAATAACTTCTTTAAATCAAATTTATTTTGTATTTATCGCTAACTGAGGTTTCAATTTATGATTCACTTTTCAGTTTTGAGATTGCTGCCTCATTTTATTTTCGGCAAGAGCCAACTAACAAAAAATTCTTATATAAGGAGTCGCTAGAAGAAAAATCTTGTGGAAACCTGGTTTAACAGAGAAATAAGAGCTCTTTTTGTTACCACCACCAAACTGGAGAGTAATTACTGAGAATTTGTTTGAAATGTGGTGATTTCCTGCAACAAAAAGATAAAAAATATTGTGATTTCATGGCTACATGAAAAGGCCCATTTTTCGCACTGCTGATATTCATATGATTGTAAATATTGTTTGAATTTTGATTTTATATAACAAAAATAAATTAGAATATCCGATAATAATGATACATTAAGACAAAGATAAATTATGAATATCAGATTGTGCATAACGGATTCAATTGAACTTAAATAAAACCAGCATTCCAGGCGAGCAAGCTGGTCTCCGAAGACGGCTAGTGTGTAATAAAATAAGAAACCTTCAACTATTTTCTTACCATGCTGATGCCTAAAAGCTAATATAAACTGGTCCTAACATAGTACATGTGATTCTCATTTTCATTCGTTATTAGTTGATGCAACTACATCAAAATAAAATTTGCTCATACGCCAATCGCCATATATTTTCCCTTCCCCTAATCAACTCAGCATTTCATAATAATTTCCGATACAGTTTATCTGATTCATAACTTTTTCTATAGAAAACATTATCACTACGTTTTCGAAAACGGCATATAGGAATTAAATATTTAAAATATTCTAATTTTTCATTTGTATTCGACATTCCAATGCCTTAATTTTTAGCATATTATTTGCATTAACATGGCAGCAGCACTTAACAAAAGCGAACACTTAACCGTATATTTGAAAGGTGTTCAAAGATTTTTCATCCTATTTTCAAACAATTAAGTAATATATGAAATATATTCGATGCTTATAATTTTAGAGCTGAGAAAAAAGCTTCTAGAGAATATACAAAGTGTATCATTTATGAATTCAAACAGATGTTCCTTATTTATTATTTATCTTCTAGTATTTTTAAAAAATAACGATTTAGTCTTTTTATTCGGAAAACTTCGGCCACTACCGCGCCATACGCATGCCATTTTTAAGAAACCATTATGAAATTTCTATTATAATGGTCATAATAATCAGAGTTTGATATCTGACGAGGAATAAAATAAGATGTTTTGCAGCGAGTATATAAACGTGGTCAAAGAGAAAAAAAAATGCGTAATTGAATGGCATCTCATGAATGAATGTAGGTCAACTGGTCTTTACAAGTTACTGACCAGCAAGAAAAGTATTCTTTCTTGCACAATCCTCAAATACCATTATCGAGCTAACAAGGCATTAATGTATTTATATCTAACCTTAACTTCTGTTTTAATGCAACATAATCAACTAAAACCAAAAACTACTTACAATAAAAAACGACTTACACATTTTTGATCAGTAAAGAGAAAGAATATGAAATATTTCCAAGCTTTAACTTCCCATGGTCATTCTCTCAACACAGATATAAATCTCTGTGAACATCTTAAGGAGGTCATTCCATGTCCTCAAAGTTTCCCCAAACAACCAATACATCAAAGCTCCATTTAAATCAGTCTTCAACAAATTAGATCTCTCACCCAAACACAGATTTGCATTGGACGGTCATAATAATCAGTCACCGATGTCCAACAGACCATCAAGATCGGCCCAACAACAATCAGTTTAGATCTTTTACAGTCAAAATATAATCGTGGTCAGGAGGCGCCAACTCATAATCGAATGACGTCTCCTTAATGAATACAGTTCGAATCACTGACCAGTCCGAAAAATGCCCCCCTTCAAGCGAGTCGCCAGCAGAAGACATCATTACCCGGGCACAGCATTAATGCACTTTTAATCGAAAGCCCATCAAAATTACATTTGAGGAGGAAGCGTTGCGTGCCGAAGACGCCCATGCATAAATCAAGTCTAGTTGACCGGTGCAAATCACAGTAGGCTCGGACTGGCGAAATCACCACACTTCGGGAAATGTAAATTCTGTTTTACAACAAGATGGGGGCTTCGATGGATATTTTGGGTTCTTCGACGAATGCTGATTGATAGCTGATTTCGGAGAATGATACTTGTGGGGCTCAGGGTTTATGGAAGGAGACGGAGTAATTATGCCAGCAAGGAATAATGAGCTAAATGAAAAGTTTCGGACATTTAGCAGTGTCTTGGATATGTAAGACTTTGCGTTATGGTGCACCATTAGAACGGGATTAGAATTATATATGCAAGAGTGGAATTATTCTGCCTGTCATATTTATCACAACTGGGAACATATACTTATTAGACAATTTAGTAGGAACTACATTCTTGACATTGCAGTTGATATAATTTTAAAGAGATGGAATTTTGAAATCTGTCAACAAAGTTTGATTTTATAAGAATATCGTTTCTTATCGTTTAAAAAAACTATTCATTCCTTATTTTTTATTTGAATTCTTAACAATAATTCTAACTAACTTCTAGTCATTGAATATACGTTATATATATACAATAAAAATGATATCATTAGAAATAAATGAATATAATAACAAAGTAAAGAATATTTACAGAGATATGCGCATTTTTGTACAAAATTTTTCAGTTAATTTTCCTTTTTCTGTTATTAAAATTTTTATATAACCTAACTCCACGTTTAAACTTTCAGAATGTTGAAGACGGAATTATGACAACAAAACTGAAATGAAGTAGACAATAGCAGACTAAAAGAATGGCTTATAATATAACTTAGCGGTTTTATTCTTATCATCCCACTTTGAAATAACACGAGCTCTATTTTGAGACGGACCACGTAATTTTAAACCACGCTCAATTGACGAGGACATACCTAGCCGGTTAATGGATTCCCTTACACCTCAAGAACAACTACCAGTTAAACAAGTTATGTTTTATTACAGTTAGTAAAAAGTCAAGTTTATAGCGCGGCGAATGCTACAATGTGTATCATTACGCTCAATTAAATAGCCTTAAATATGATTCTAATATATTTAAAAGCTAGCTTTAAATTATAAGCTATATATTTAAAAGATTTAACCCTTTTAGTGCTGAACGGCGATATATCGTCGTTCGCAACACTTGCGATGGCACCTTATTATTCGCATAGCGAGAGAAATCTCAAAATAGATTTATAAAACGTTATATATGGTTTTATTAGTATATTCTATTTATTAATATTCGATTAATATTATATATTAATATTAATAATATTCGATTAATATTATATATTAATATTAATAATATTCGATTAATATTATAAGTGAATATTCGATTTTTCTGTCTTTCATAATGTTTTATATTTATGTTATTCGTATAATTTTCAAGAAATATTGAAATACAATTGGCATTAATTTATTCTCCCTTTATATCCGTAATATGCTCCTTTTTTTGTAAACATCATTCTTATTTTGTTTCTTATGAGCTTTTTTACCAAACCTTAGCAAATTCATCAAATTGGTCCGGCAGTCTTCGCATAGGTAGGATACTTTCGGGCGGCGTTATAAGAGCTAAATACTAGCGACCGATATTCTGCGCAATGTAATTTTGTATTTAAAACTAAAGTCGTTTAATTTCATGGAACAATAGCTCTGAGACACGTAGAAACTTGGATCACATCAATTACCGGTGTTCAGTTGTTTGTATTTTTCCATGCACTACTTGATTATTACTGTAGTTATTCTCTTGGTTTGCCTACAGATAAGCTTACTTCGTCACAAAAGAAAGAGTAATTGACTTTAAGCGCTCAGTGTTACTAGGTGAATGATTTAGTACAAGACTTATGCAATGGCTTACCGGGTGCACCGGGGTGTTTTGTTATTGTTGAAAGGGCCGACACCATTTGTTGATGCTGCCTTGCTACCTCATCAGATGCGGTAGAAGAGACTGGAAGAAAGAAAACATTAATTTGATTACACCACCACAAATAAAATGATGTGCATGTGTTATTTTATGTTGCTTATTTCCTAAGTTTTTAATAAATTCAAGTATATAAACGTATATTCATAAGTTTGAAATATAAAATTATATTCACATGTTGCCGCGAAATCAATGTATGCATTAAGTAAGATTTTATGGTTGAATTTATTTATGTAAATTTTATTAGTAGGTGAAACTAGGGATACTTGAACTCTAGTTTAAATTTTTCTTATATTTCTCGAAAATTTCGATAGTTAGCATAATAAAAGGATATTTTTTAAGAATAGCAAATGTACCTATGCTAAATTGATATGCCATTTAATCACATAATAAATATATTTCATGAAATCACCTAGAGTCAAGTATCAGTAACCTTAGGGATACTTGACCCTAGTGGTTGGGATATTTGACCTTACCTGCAAAGAGTACTTAAATTCTTCCGCTAATTTGGATGTACGTTAAATTCAGATATTAGGTTAAAAGTACTGAATAGAAAGAGTCTTAATTATCAAAAACTATTAATTAAATTATTATTAAAACTAAAATAATGTGACATTTATAAAACGCAATTATTAATAAACTTCTGGTAAAAATGAAATTAGTCCACTCATTAAATTAAATCGAGTTATTAAATTAAATTAGTTCAAATGTTAATAAACAAATAGAATATTGAATTAATTAAATAATAAAAATTAGATCAATGGAACTGGGAGCCTAGTAAAGTCACCAGTGCATTGAAGAATTGGAGGGTTTAGGAAAATTAGAATAAAGCATAATAGCTCCAAATAAAAAGAAAGAATTTCAAAAATGTTGGACAAAACAAGAAATTGGGAAAGCTAAATAGATTTTCTCGGTTCTCCTAATATTATAATGCAAACAAAAGCAAAAGAAGAACAATATGTTCTACGAGAAAAGTCAAACCAACAAAGAGACGAGCTCAATGAAAATGGCGAAATGTCAAAAGAAACCAAACGATTACAAATAGTTGGAACAAAAGATTTTTAGTAAAATAATAAGCGAATAAATATCGTTTTTTTCCCGCAAACGAGGAAAAATGGAATAAATAAATTTCAATACTTTTTAAAATTCTTACTAAAATAATTATTTGGATTATTTGAAATTATCACATTAAAAAGAAATTTTATGTATTAAATAATTATTGTAATTAGTTTTAAACAATTATTCTCTATATTTTAGTTGCCGTACTGGCGACAAACCCCACCGTACCAGAAAATTTATTCCAACCACACAATGTGCTTCGGTCGTCTACGGCATCGAAGCTGCAGTAACTTTTTCAAAGGGTTAAGTGTCACTAAATTGACTTTTTCTAATAATCTAAAAATTAAACCACTTAGAATTAAGATACCACAAAACATCGTATATCAAATTATAACAAGAAGTATGTTTAAAACTCAGAAATATTTTAATTCATCACATCTTCAATAGTAAACTAATCTACTGAGGAATGGAAAAGTGAAAATTTACTTTTGGACCCCCAAACATATTTACCTACACAACATTACGATGACTTCTCAGACTGGGATGAAAATTCCCTCCAATAGACTATATGACCAAAGGTCAAATAAAAATGGTTTACACACAAATTACCAATTATCCCACAATCTGAGAAAATCATTTAGGGTCAAGTATCCCTAGTTTCCCCTGTTTCAATTTCTGACAATTCATATCTAAATAAAATATTTGAAAAAGTTCTCAGTATTTCAAATATTTATAAAATTCCTTCAAACATAAAATGGCATTTATTTACATGAAAAACCCAGGTTAAATTTCTTGAAAAGTCTCAAATAATTAATATTCTCAAAATTATTTTAAACGCAAATGTAGCAAATTTGCTTCAACATCAACTATCAGGAAAAATATTATATTTTATGTTGAAAAAACAGTACAACAGATAAATGGAAATCCATTACATCTTTCAAAATACTTATTTTCAATCATGAGACAATTCTTTTGGGAAGTTTATGTAAACCAAAGTTTATATAAAGTTTCAATATTTAACCTATAATGACTAGCCTGTTTACTAATTTTAATTATTGCAATATAATTTACACCATGATTACTTCATATAATGAAGTTATTTTGCTAAAATGTGCTCAGGTTTAATAAATAATATCATCACCAATTATTTTTATAAAGAACATTTCTCTCCATTTTAGAGTTTACCTTTTTCCAAGCCCGAAAAATATTCCATGCTCCCCAGAAACTATTAGTTCTACGGAATTGTGATCAAATTATCCATTTCTTATTAAGTAGTGTCTTTTGAATAGTGGACCTATTTGAGGAAGAATTAACTTTCCACTTTATATACTAACTCTATTTTTATACAATATGTTTACTTTACATGAAATATCAAATCATTAATTATTTTTAATTTAAATAAAATCCTTGCATTACTATTTAACTGACAAGTTTGGAACCAAATACAAAAGACGCCGCCAGTTCCTCATAACTAGTAGGGGAGAGGGGGACAGCTTTCAACATGGTGCACCTTTCAACAGTTAACATTTCTCTCCAGTGGAAATGCTATTTGATCTGCTGATAGGTGGCTAATCAAGTTTCAGAAGAGAACACTTTCTGGCAATAGGTGTCATTCTATCGCTCAAACCATGTGCTTTGCTGTGGAATGAGATCTGTTTTGTGTCCTGCTAAGTAAAAACTGAAATTTCTTTTCAACACTGAATTTTTCTTACTTCATATTCATTGAGAAAAGTTGTATTTATTCACCAAATTAATTAAGATTTTCTGCATCTAACAATATTATTAGCAACTAGAAATTCCTTTTCTGAAGAGAGTTATAACACTTTAAACTTAATGACAGCACGTGAGCACCTTTCAACAAACATAGGGGGTAACATTTCAACACTGGTAAAATGTGTACCTCATATTAATGAAGAATTAATTTAACTAAATAACTTTGAGACTTGGGCAAGATGGTTTGAACTTATATAAAGAAGCATAATAAGCCAGGAGAAAAAGTGATTTCAAAGGCTATGCAAGCAGTTCAAGATGGCATGTCTCTTAGAACAGCTGCAGACTTATAAGAAATGCCTTATTCTACCTTAATTTATAGATTTAAAATAAACTAAAACAGTTGGTCTTGATGATAGCATAACTTGAATACTTCATCCAGCTGCTTTAACTCCAAGTATACATGCCGACAAGTTTTTACCACAGATCAAGAAAGCTTTCTCAGTGATTTTATTATTAAAAGTTCAAATATAAACAATGGTCTGACTTACAAGCAAGTACGACAGCTTGTATATGATTATTCAAAATGCCTGTGTTCAAGAACTCCAAGTATTTGGAATGAAAACAATATAACTGGAATTCACTGGGTTAAGGATTTTAGGACTTGTCGGAATATTGGAGCCATTTAATTCAAGACTAAAAATAGAACAAAATGACTAGAACAAACAATGAAAGCTTGAAAAATTAAGTTAATTTAAAACCAGATAAATTTTGTTACATCACTGTATTTTTCTGTACATTTGTTATATTTCAATAAAATTTATGTTCATTTGAGTAAAATGAATCGTTATATATTTGTTGAAAAATGCCCCATGGGTGGGGCACGTTTCAACAGATTTAGGCTTCAGTTGAAATGCATAATTTCTCCCTTTTAGTTATGAGCAGGAACTCTGATA
Organism: Araneus ventricosus; assembly: GCA_013235015.1. Taxonomy (NCBI): domain Eukaryota; kingdom Metazoa; phylum Arthropoda; class Arachnida; order Araneae; family Araneidae; genus Araneus; species Araneus ventricosus. The sequence goes on along the minus strand of BGPR01001899.1, from coordinate 97,464 downwards.
CAAACTGAGTAGCTGCCTAAGATTCTGTTGTAACCAATGATGCTAAATACTGAAATAAAAAATACATATATACTTTTAACAAAAATGAAATTATACTAAAAATTGTTAAAAGGTGCCCCATCTCCCGTACTTCATTTTTATACATTTTTACTGTATCTATATCGTTAGTAAATATGAATATATATATATAAAACTTTTTAAGTGATGTGAGTATACTTTAATGTTGTTATTTTTATATGATGAAGCCACGGTAGTAAAGTTTTGGCTTAGGAATCTGAGAAGGTTGGAGAAACAATTCTACCGATCTCAGACCTGGTGCACATTCAATCCATCGAGGATCAAACAGTTTCCCACTGTTAGGGCATGGATGTTTGGATAGGAAGGAGTGATTCAGGTGTCATCTTCGTCATCTGAACACGGTTCGAAATTATTAGGTCGCTCACAAAATAGCCTTCGGACGTTAATCTAACTAAATTAAATTATTCCATCTGTAGATTTTTAAGATAAATTTCTCATAGTAAATAAGATTGAGTAAGATCAAACATTTTAAGTGATGCCAGTATACTTTTCCGCAGTTTGTTTTGCATGGCAGTGCTCTTTCGATGCATTATGCTCATGCCAACTAACAACTAAATTACATCATGAATAATTATTTTAAAGTCTCACAAAAGTGGTATGCTTCAATTCACATAGCAAAGCAAGCGTTTTAAGTGTCATTAGTATATTATAGTGTGATTTGTTTTATATGCCAATGCTCTTTTAGTGTTACGTTTATTCTACTTAATCCCAAATTACCTCCTGAATAATTATTTTTAAGCTTCACAAAATCGGTGTGTTTCCTTTAAATAGGTCCAACAAACCCTTTCCGAAACCGGGGCACAAAAGAAACTCCCAGTTGTTCCCCCACCAGCCAATCGTTATTGAATCATCCATATCCTCTTTCTGCAATAACTTTTGCGAAGTAGATCTGAACGGGGACGGACAGACATTCCAAAGGATTCTTTGTTTTCTTCCCTCCTTCCGAAACATTGCGAAAAGTCGTCCGAACGGTCACAACCACCGAATGGGAGTGAAACTTCGAAAGTAAACAAGGGAAACGGGCGAGGGGTGGAGAGAGAGCAGGTGGGAGGGTGCACGAAAGAGAAGAAAAGGGTTCGATGGGAAACAAAGTTAACGACGTCATTACCCTGATCTTGGGGGGTTAGCTGGGCGTGGCCCATCGCCATCATTAGCTGTAATTAGCAGAACCAGGTGACAAATGCGATTTTATCGTCGGGACGAACATTTATTACGATGGAAAGCAAACGTCAAAAGAGGCGATCGGGATCCTCGCAGAACTTCTGGACGGAGGAATCGCATGTCGGACCCGCCCATAACCAAACGATACCAGGACCTAAAAATCGGCTGCGAGGGGAAGGAAAAACTAAAAACGCAGACGATCGAAGGGAGTGCGACATCGTCGTTTGTCATAGTGGGACTGTCGACGTCTGTCGATAAAGGTGTTGTCGTTTGCTGTGTTTTCAATTTTAATGGTGGTTGTTTGGGAGTTTTTACAGCGGGCTCGTTCGAAGTTTGGTTCTTGTTTCATATTCTTAACAGGAATTGGAAAATTTTTACATGGTACGTCCGGAGCGTTTCGTGGTCAAAACTTTGTTGAACAAAATTGGTAGGTTTCATATTTAGTAAGCTGATGTCTTTATTCGTTAGTAAAAATTTAAACAGGATAAGGATTTCTTGCACATACGTTGTATATCTTAGCTTTTTTTTTGCATGTAATTCTTGTCTGAAACGTCAGAAAAGCAAATTTTAAAAGGATTCGCTGTTGCATTGATTAGATATGGTGTATGTCAAAATTCTTTGACAAGTATATGTGTTTCGTTACAAAATGAAGAACAATAATAAACATTTTAAATTAACAACTGTTATCGATAAAATGTCAACTCAGTGGTGAAAGATTATAAGCAAATAAGAAAATAACCTACGAATATTTTGTTTATGACAAGATGTTTTCAGCTTATTTTGAAAACGCTCAAACTTTAACATGTTAAACAGATTTTTTTGGGGGGAGAAATTTGACATTAAAAAAATGATAAGCCAAAAAATAAAATGTCTCTCACTTACCTTAAAATTAATTGGTAAAGTACTAAAATTAAAGCGGAAGAGAGGTCAATCTTTATGGGTTACAGAAATAAAGTACTTAAATTAGGTTTATTGTACTAATTATACTAGATTCACAATATAATTACAACAATGAATACAGCTCTGTTTTCCAAAGTGCGTGATGCTTGGTAAATTTGAGCTTAAGCGCTAAGGAAGTGCAGAACTATGGATTTAATAGACGGATTAATGAAAGAGTCAGCTTAAAATGTATGAATAAATTTAAAGAGTTTTAGTTATATTTAAAATAACAAAATAGAAGATATATTATATTGAAAAATCGAATTCATAAAAATATAATAAACTATGTGATTAGTACATAAATTTCAAGAAACAGTTATAACAGCGTTATTTTTTTATATTTTAAGAGCATGAGTTGTGTCTGTGATATGAATGAAAATGATAGTAGTTATTTTAAGAAATATTAATCATTTTCGATTAAAAACAGCTTGAACATCTAAATTGTTAATAAATTTAATTTCCAAAAGTTAAATATGCTCGTCTTCCGACTTGATTGAAGTAATAAATTTAATTTACACTTACTTTTTCGTTGCTTTGTTTAGGGATATAATCAAGTAAAAATGCATTTATATCAATATTAACATATTTTGCATGGCATCTGCGATCGACTCGCCACTGAAAAGGCGTACTTTTACGAGACCGGCGTAAAATATGACAAAAAATAGAAGCCCTATGAGATTAAAATTATCAAATTAAGGTCATTTTTTTAATTCTTACCTTTGTACTTCAAGAAGTTCAGAAATATTTGTAAAAAAAAAATAACAACGTAATAATTCTACATTCTGATTCTCGAGTGTTCCCAAACCAGTCTAAAAACATACGTAAAACTGAAGAACTCATTCATTGAATTTTACCTTAAAACTACCGTCGCGCTGCTTCTCTGCTATCATCATTTGCATACAATCAGTTGACCATTTCATATTTTTCGAGAAAATTGAAGAAAGCAAGCCTAACTTAACTTCCGAAAATTTCAAATTAGTAATCTTTTTTTCAACTTTAGTTGTAGCTCAATCTTTATGGATGGAAGAGATGCTGTAGATTCAGAACTTTTTCCTCTACAAGCGGGCTGGTATAGATGCTAAACCGCTTAGATTAGGATGTCATTACAACAAGAAGTTAATCTGACTATCCCCTATTCACCCGATAGATAGTTTTATTCTCCTATCCTTTTGTATCAACCCATGCTTGATGTCTAAATTTATTTATAATTAGAAAAAAAAAGAATAAGCAACTACACAGGCGATCAAAAGGATCACAGATCTTATCTTACAAGGAATGAAATATGATGAATTCGCTTTCCTATTTCACCGCAAGAACTCTTGATTTAAACGGTTGCTCTGATATTTTATGCATCTGTTATTTGAAATATTTCTCTGTATTTTTGATGCAATGTAGTTTTGCTTAAACTTCATTAAAAATACATACTTCATTAAAATACAGGTAAGGCAGGAAAGATAGATAATGTAGGCAAATTTAAATATATCTTAAAGTATGAAATTTTCTGTTACTTTGGCAAGCCAGTAAATGAACAGATTTGCTATGGAATGCACGCAGAACAAGGCCCGCGAGTTTGACGTGCTGGTTATAACATCAGGGTGTTGGCATGGCTACCATCTTTAAAAAAGTATTTAAGGCACCTTAGAAATTTTGCTATTATACAACGCAAAGTTTATTTATTATTTTCAGCAATAAAATAATAATTTGTATGCGGGAATCAAAGATATATTCAAAAAGCATTATCAAATCAGTAATTCTTATACCAATATTTTCTATTCTGTTTTTAATGCATTCTCTTTAGTGATTAAGTAATAATAGTATTTCATTATTAAAGTACTTTAATAAAACTACTCTGAATTAGGAAGTTTATAATAACCTTTATGTGGGAAAGAAACAGAGCCAATTTAATGGAGAATATAAATTCTTGGATCAATTATCAGAATTGCACAAAAATTGACGTAGAAAGGATAAATAGCGTCTGGGACTCGTATTTTTCCTCCACTTGTCAAATTTGATTTTAAAAAGTGAAATAAACGCATTATTATTTTGCTACGCGCTACATGTGTACTCTCTTCCTGCTTCCTTCCCGTCGTTATACCTTTGGTTGGTGTATAAAAAAAAAAAACTCTCTTACTTTTTTACACAAAAAGTAATATTCTAGTGTTTATAATTCCACATAGATGGCAGCACGATCGATTTTGAAATTTTCAATTCATCTGAAAATTTTCATTATGCATTTATGCTAACATTAATATAATTGACTGATAAGTCGAAAAATCATACAATTACTGAGCACCCTCTATTTAAAATGATAGAAAAGAGTAAAGAAGAATCCAGCTCAACACTCTTTTCCCTCCAGTAAATGAACTTGTAAGTATCGTGACTCGAGATAAAACGCGTAAGATTTTAGGCGCAGAAAAGTAATTGCTTCATGACCTCCTACCCACACCTTTGCCTTAAAAAACTGTAATGAACACTTAACAGCTTAAAATGAATTCTTTTTTTCCCTTTGTGGTCGATGTTCCTTTATTTTCTATAAAAACTCACGAGAAATGAAAATACCTGTATACTGAAGATCCGAATATAGTAAACAGGTGAAGATATGAATTCTAAATCAAGTAAATAATTAAGATATGAAAGCGGACAAGGCATGAAAATAGAAAAAATAGTAGTGAGAACCACATTAAAAAATGGATTATCTCATCTACATAGAAGAGGAAAAAAGTCAGATTGCATTTGGTACCAACTTTACAATCTAGTTGATGGAATTTAGTGATTCTGTTCAGTGGCGTAGCTACAAGGGGACACAAATGGTCCTAGGCACCAATATTACAGACCCCCCCCCCCCCGGATACAAAATATTTTCGAGTTTATTTCACGTTTTTAAAGCCAAATATGACCATGAAGTGAAAAAAAATACTTGTCCCAGGTACCATTTACTTTTGAATAAAGGGTACCAGGGACACATAGTATTGCTGAGTAGTAGTATAGAATGGCATAGTATTGAAGTGTATCGCTGAGTCACTGATTATAATCTTCTACTTTTAGCTATCCTAATCTTCGAGGCAATGCCTTTATTGCAACAAATCTGAATTAAGCTAAAAATACTAAGTTTGTTTCATCCCTTTAAAATTTGAATGTAGATATAATTTTTAACGCAAAAAAACTTGACAACCAACAATTAAAATTTGATCGTTATCATGCAAATATTGTTCGCAGAATAAGTTTTAATAGAAACGAAGAAAGACACATACGCTAAAATGAAAAAGCAACATAAATGATGCTATCTAAACACTGTAATCTTGAGAACAGAGGCTGATAATATTAATAATTTTTTAAAAAAAATCTGTTCAACACCGACGAAGAGAAAAATTACATCGTTGAAAGTGAATTCGTCGGTACTTACGCGTCTCGTTATATTCCGCGATTCTGCCAATGCAAACAATAAAATAATCGGCAATAAATTATTTCAATGTGGTTTTTACGCTCTGATGGACAAGTAAGATTGTAAAGCTGTTTTCTTGGTAAGTTTGCAAAACCATTTAATTTTTTTTTACATATCATTAATAATACTTTTAATGTAGAAATTTTTTTAAAAAATATCTCAAAGCAAAAGATGAAAAATATATTATCAGAGAGTATTTTGTTTTAATTCAAAACTTGGGTTAATTGCAGGAAAAAATGGAGATCAGTAAACGGGATATCACATGTATGATCACCAGTAAGTCAAGCAAAAACTGTTTACTGACAAAAATATTTTTCATTTTCGAATTCAGGATAGATTTAATTTTTAGAAATAAAAAAAATGCTTTTTGGGGTAGGAAATTAGAAAAAAACCCGACCAAAAAGGGGTTAATGTAAATTATGAAATATTTTTATACATGAGACTGATTCTTGAGAGAATTTCATTTAAAAAATAACACAAATTGCATTCTTTATGTTTTTGATATTCGAAATATAAAGAATTCAATACCTGCGCTACATTCGAATTTTTTGACTACTTCAATGTTTTTACCAGAATGAACAAAAGTCATTTGTTCGAACATAACAATTTGAAATATGTAAACGATCTTTCTGTGAATAATTCTTTCCATTATATTTTTCTTTTTAGAACTATACACAACTTCTATATCCTTGTATTTTTTCCTCCAGTTTCAGTCTAATCTTAACGTTTTGTTCATGGTTGTATCTCATTCTTAGTATCAATTTCTGTTATGAAATTTGCTTCCTTTTAATTGAAGAAATTGTTTTGAAAGACAAAAGGAACGAAAATTTAGGTCACTTGAATGAAGAAACGACATATCATGTTTGAAGATGAAAAAACATTAAAATGACCTTCTGTTGTATGACTAGAAATAAGTGCACAATATTTTGGTAAAGATTCTTTCTTTTACAATAGTATTTATATTCCAACCTATAGCGGCTGGTGCATTGTAGCCGTGGGGATACAGTACCCTGTGCTACATTCGCATAATTTAAATTTTACTTTTTCTAATTACTTTTGAATAATTTAATTATTAATTAATAAAAACAATAACTCGACTTTTGATTTGAAGAAGTCTCAACTAAATTACTAATTTTTAATTAATTTTCATTAAAAAATGAAATTTTAAAATATTTATCTTAATTATATTTCGTGCAGTTTGTACCTGCGTGAAATATAATCTCGTTTATAAAAATTATGGAACGACGGTTCAACACTAAAAAGAATCATGGAAGTGTAATTTTAAAATAAATGCACATGTATGGATGTTACTTAAGTATTTATTCATGAAAAAATTGTTAGAACAATATCTTGTAATTAATTTTTATTTATCATTAATTACCTTTTAATGATTATTTATTTTCCATGTGTTAGGCTGGAGGAGGAAATTTTATTTCAGTGGAAAAACGTTTACCCTCTCCCCTTTTGTATCGTCTCTGGAACTCACAGCACTCGGCAGCATTTTTTCCCGTTCATAAACCGTGCACCTGAACGAATTCACTTTACTAGTGCGCGTGCGCAGCTACAGAAATCGGCACTAAGTTAAAAGGTACTTCGATAAATTTTCTTTCTCTACGAAAAGGGAGAAGCATATATTTTCTCCCGAAGATTGAAAACTAAAAGAAATCGAGCTAGGTTGTTGTTGGGCTTAGATTTTGAGTGCAAAATTCCATAAATAAGTGATAATATTTATACACTGGAGAAAGTTGCGCATGCTGCAGTTCCTATGCGCGAGCCACCTCTGATCCTAACTCATAAAATCTGCTTATACGCATTATGTTGACTTTGAATTAATTGCAAGGAGCCTACACTAAATATTTTCATGTTCTCGTTCATCAGATATTTAACACTTTATTTACCGAATTAATTTACCAGCAACTTTTGAATTTTATATTTGCATCATAGATATGTTTTGCAGCAGAATAGCTCCGGGAAGCATATTTACAAACCCTACCCTGATACACCAAAGGCAGGAAATCGGACAATATTATTGGCTCGCTTCGCCAAGAGCCGGTGACGTCATTCATTGCTCTCGCTCTTAGCGTACGGAAATCATAACAAAACACAATCAGTCATCATTTCAAAATGATATACTTACTGAATGACTTCGTATACAAATTTAAACAGTATCCTAACATATATCTTCGCCTCGCATTTTTTGTTTGCTATCTAACGAAACAAAACTTACCAGTAAACAAATCTTTCTTCTGTTGGACATGATTTTCTGCCGTTCCATTTGGTATTTGTACGAATTAATATTTGTCGAATAATTTCTACACAGCGAATTTGCTTAGCCAAATCCAACTTATTTGTGAATAAAAATGAAAAAGAATAATCGCTCGACTAAATAAAATTGCGACGTAGGTTCGTATCGTAGATCGAAATTCGCGAAGTCCAAGCAACGGAAACCTAAACTAATTCAAATATCACATTCAATAACTTGTTTTGTTATGATTTCTGTGCGCTAATTGCGAGAGCAAAGAATACCTCACCGGCTCTCGGCGAAGCGAGCCAATGATATTGTCCGATTTCCTGCCCTTGGTGTATCAGGGTAGGGTTTGTAAATATGCCTCCGGGAAAGAGTGAAAAACTTTTTAATTAAATAAAATAACTTAACTAATTAAATTAATGATTAAAAATTTTAATTTCTGCCTTCAACTGCTAGCTGTTGGAACTATATGCTACGTGTCCTCGTGAAGGAAATATTCAAAATTCAAGTTTCGATTGAATAAGTCAATTTTTCGTTTATCAGATCAAATTAAAAGACACAAGGTCACTTTCTAAAGCATTTGAGCGAATCATGTAGTTATATGCGTACTCACTAATATATTTCAATAAATTATGTTCAATTATTAGATTAAAAGAAATTCAAGTTTTTATTGGAAAATTATTATCAAATTTCGTTTACTTTCTTAGTATCAATAACAAAAAGAGCTGTTTAGAAACTGGATGCGCTTCTTTTGTTTGTATGATATGAGTATGCGATAAATATAACTAATAATGAACTTGGTAATTTAGATATAGGTACAGTATGAAATAAGAATGTTTAGTTCGTCGTAAATGCATTTGATATTTCGATAATTTTAAAGGTCAGTGTTTCACTGAATTAATCAATATGGCTAAATGATTCAATCTGACAGCTCAATTTCTATAACTTCGAAAGGGTTGCTTCTGATTACGGTAAGGATTGAAAATGTATAAGAAGGAATACACTGCGAAATAAGTGATAACTTATTTTTTTTATATTCTTGATTTAGATCAATTGGGCAATCGTGGTTACATGTACGACTTCACGCCTTATTTTCTGCTGAACAAATTCCTTTTAGTTGATCGAATGAAAACAAAATCCATTATTCATACCTGCACAGTAAAATCTCTTAAAACTGATACCCAGCTAACCAGCAATATTAAAACAACAGCACTTTTGGAGGTATAAAGTTAAATTCCAAAAAAATAAGCATAGAAGTTTAAAACATAACAAAAAAAATTATAGACCAGTGAAGAGGATGTTTAGTACAGGCTTGCGTGGATGTAGAAATTCTGTTCTTGTCACACTCTTTGTTGATGGCGAAGAAATAATCGAACATACACTACTGGCCAAAAATATTGCAAGATGTGTAAAGTGCGAAACTTTCGGAGTTAGTTTGAATACAAAGGTTCACAATCAGTTGTTATGTGGAGAGACGTGGGAACTGGCATTTTACAGCGGAGAGTTTGTCACTGGGACATTTAGGGGACCGTCCACAATTTATGAAAATGATTTGGGTTCACCCCGTTTCGCAATAAGTTGATAATATTTTGAATTTTTTTTTTTTTTTGAAATTTTCATCGATCTTCATTGCTTACATGAATAAATGCTTCATTGCTTACAGAAAAATATCATGAATATTCGGGAAGATATAAAGGTTTCTTTAAAATATACCAAATTTTCGCATGTTGTTTGCTTATAACATGCAGAGTTTTATGCCAAATTTTGCGAAACTTATTTAATAATCGACAATATGTTAGAGAAGCATTGTCTTAAAATTTAAAGTAAATACGTTGAATAGTAAAGGAAATATGAGTATTTTTAGTAAATAATGCATTACTGTGAGAAATGTAGAGTAATTTTTTTCATAACTTCAAAGCCAGCTATATAGGGTATCTTATATAAAAATTCTGGTTCAATACCATTACGATTTAGAAACCTCTCGGCATTACAGCTAGCAAAATTTCTGTTGTTTTCTGAGAGAAAAAAAATGATGAAGGGTTTTCCACAAAGCAATATTTTTTAAATTTAAATCGTCCAATTTCAATTCTAATCACGTATTTAATTTATAAGTAAACATGGGTACTCAGGAAATTCGACTTTTATAAAATTCAATATTGCTGTTCGAAGATTCAAATTTAAAAAATATTTATTTGTGATATTTCATTTATTTTCATTTATTTCCTCATCATTTATTTTCTCTTAGAAAACAACAGAAATTCTGCTGCTGCAATGCCTACATCTTTCTAAATCTTAATGGTATTTTATATAAGTGGAATCTTAATGGAATTTTTATTTAAGTTGCCCTATATATCTGGCTTTGTAGTTATGAAAAAAAATTACTCTGAGTTTCGCGTATGCACAGTAAAGCATTATTTACTAAAAATTCTCATATTTCCTTTACTATTAAACGTATATACTTCAAATTTTAATAAAATGCTTCTCTAAAATATTGTCAGGTATTCCGTAAGTTTCGCAAAATTTGGCATAAAACTCTGCATGTTATCAGCACAAAACATGCGAAATATTTGGGATGTTTTATAAAGACCTTTATATCTTCACGAATATTCATGATATTTTTTATGAAAATGCATGTAAGCAATGATCATAAGAAGCAAAATGATTGATGAAAGTTTTAAAACATTATCAGCTTACTGTGATAAAATAGATAGCTTATTGTGTGAGCCCAAATACTTTTCATCTTCATCGATTTGTGGACGGTCTTCTAAATGTTGCTTCAATATGAGAAGTAGGGACTAAACAAAAACATTAGCGATCCCATAATCCACCAAAAACTTTTCTTGCAACATCAAAGAAGAACAATAAATATGAAAATGAAGCATTAATTATGAAAACTAAAAGGAAGTTCATTTCAAAGGTGTTCATCTTATTTTAACAAAATGATGAGAGTTAAAATAACTAAAATTCATTCTGAGCTCACCTTAAAAATGTAAGCATCGATTGCATTTGTAACGAGTCTGTCTCCCTTTTCACTAACGCTTGTCAACCCCTAAAAGGATTGCGTAGCAAACCTTGCTCGCGTCACTCGTTACATTAAAGACACTGTGCATCCTAACAAAAAACACTTATGGTTGAACTTAATACATTTGCTTCTGATACTTTAACTTAAATCATTCCAGTATAAATTTGTTGCCGTTGAAGGTTTTTTTCTTCAGTTTGTAAGCATTTAGAAGACAAATTTAACATTCAAATGAAACTAATAAAGAAGATTAAGAAAGTGCTAAAAAATGGTAAATAAGAATTTCAATATATATAGAGAGAATCCCCAAAACAAATCAGCAGAACTTAAGAAAGCGGTGCGGTTTTGTCGCCAATGTCGCCATAACGTTCCAACCGTTTAAAAACTCGCCAAAAAAAAAGTTTCGGAATAATCACATTTGGTGAATGATCTCCCAAAACCACACCGCAACTTTTGCCGACAATACCGTATTTAATTTTTAAAAACAGCATGCTGAGCACGTTGAAACAAATTATTTCTCCTACCTGAACATCTTTCAAAACCTCAGTTGATTCATTCGTACGTTGAGATCGTCTCTCATTGTTTCGATAATATTCATCAGCACTGTTGAGATTGGTTATAAATTCATTGAAAAGAAGGCTCAAACTAAACAGAACTTGCTTGTTTACATTTGGAAAGTGAAATCATGTGATCCATCTATTACTATAGATGTTGCCAAATCTTACATCTAAATAATGCGTTTTTTGGGAACCGCAGGGGAGAAATATTTATATAGATTTACTTAAGTGAGCGCTCCACATTCAATATCTAATGAATTTCATATTTTGATTATAAACTTCTTTCCTTGCGTGACCTACGACAGGAATCACATCATTTGAACCTATTTTCATTCGTTAGAGATTTTGGTTTAATAAGTTTTATTTAATTTCTAATTTTTCAAAACTTATTTTAACTTCTAATTTTATGAGAACTGTAGAAACATTTCCGATGTGATGAAATGATATAAAACTAACACTTTTTTCTTTAACAAAATACAGATAAAAGATACGCCGAATTTTTTGCGAAGTTGGCCGATACTGTGCCTTGTGTAATGGATACAATTCACGTGACGTCACGGGAGCATGATAAAAATAATTGGACATCTCATTTAAGATTTAACTGTCCGGTGGCTATGCTGTGACGTCTTGTCACTTTTCCTACGACATAATGGACAATGGATTCCAAAATTAAATAGGCCCGGTGAGGTTTTTTCTTTCTTTTTTTGCTTATCACATGAGCATAAATTGATTTCATTAAATGGCAAACAACCGAGTGGAACTTTAAATCTAAATATTCGCCTCTATAATTCGCAGTATATTTCTTTCTCTTTTATTTCTCTTACAACTATGGCCATTTGTAGGATAAATTTGCTCGATACTTCTGTCATAGTTTAATTTCTAGTCAAAGGTTCATGTAGGTATTATTTTTTTTCAAATTCGCACTCGCAAACAAATAAATGGCTATTTACAAAATTTTAAAAAAAACATCTCGTGCATTTAGTTGCTTTGGGGTTTAAAAATGTTTCAGTGCACGTGAATTAATATGCTACACGATTTTTCATCTCTATTTTTGTTTCTTTCTTATCTTTAAGACACTGAGAATGCAAAAGCGCTTTCTTTATCTCAACAGTTCAAAGGAAGTTGTTAAACTGAAGCAGAAAAAATCGTAGTTATCAAAACAATTGACACGGACACGGTAGACAGGGCATGATAAATGAGATAGATTGCAATTTGGACACTTGCAAGGCAAAAAATAGTTGAATGTACTCTCTTGCCAGCGCTTCATATTTTATGTGTATTTCCGTTATCTTCAGAAAACACCATTGAGATTTTGGTTTGAAATAAAATAAAAAGTATAAGCAAAGTTTTGTCCCATAATTTGAAATTTTTATCAGCTTTAGGTTCAATTGGCTTTATATACAATCATTAAAGGGGACCATTTATTCATTCAGTTTTGCATTTTAATTTGAATTATAAAAAATTCAAGTCATACCTTCACATACACGTTTCATAGAAAGGTTTTAGTTAGATTATCGTTCTGTTTTCAAGTAACCCAAAAGATACTTTTTTTTTTAGATGATCACAAAAAATAGTTGTTTCATACATAACTAAGTTTCTTGTTCATTTTCAGCTGTACATAAAAGACTGATAATTAAAAAATAAGTTTATTTTACAATATATTGCAAGAACGAAATGCAATAATTTTTAATTTATGCAAATTAAATTGCCGACGAAAATAATATTAATTTTCTGATAAATAAATAACATTATGATTCAAAACTTTTACAAACATTATGAAACAAACTACATTTTAAAAATTCCGTGTTGATAAATGAGTACTCTGCGTTCATGGGGATTTGCAGAGATTTATTACTAACTAGCCTCCTTCGGCGACCAACTTCTTCGCCGATAACATATTTCAACTGAATCTCTTACGCATAAATTTTAAATTCAAAATTTTTATAGATATTTAACACATATTCTTTCAATAGCCTTGCACCTATTCTGTTCGTTGTCTGCATGAACGTCCCTAATGGAGTCTGTGTCCTATAGCATATAATTGCCCATTGTCGGCATCAACGTCACTCTCTTATTCCTCCTGAAAAATATGCATTTGATTTTAACTTTAAAATGTCGCGGCACATTTCGTGTCCAGTAGCATATTAGCTGTATGAAATTATGCTGATTAAAATATATAATTAAACATTAAGATATTACCTTCGCTTTCAACAAAGAAAAAGAAACATGCAAATCAATATTTATTCAAACAATGAAAACGATTTGAATTGCTTTGCAACAATGAAAAGTATTGTTGTAAATTATGCCAAAAAATATTTTTAAACGGTTATTAAAATTAAAGAAAAAAATTTTACGGAAACTTAATTTATATCATTGAAAAAATATGATTCTTGTGCTGTAATATTTTCGAAAGTTATTAAGGAAAAACGCCGAAATTTTGCTTAATTTTTAATTAATTAAAACTCTAATTAAAATTTCAAAAAATGGGCTCAGAGGTGCACATTCCCACCCTCCAAA
>BGPR01001899.1:64500-83493 GCA_013235015.1 Araneus ventricosus | reverse complement strand
CGCCAATTTGGCGGTTTTTGTACTTACGTATTAACGCCAATTTGGCGGTTTTTAAGTGCCGCCAATTTGGCGGTTTTTGTAAACAAGATTGCTCTTTATTGGCACATTACCGCCAATCTGTAGCCTCGGTGGCGTTAATACGTAAGTACCCATTTTCCCAATGGTTCTTTAAGAATGCTCTCGAGGCCGCGGTGCCCTAGTGGCGAAGTCTCGACCTTGGGACCGAAGCGCCGCAGGTTCGAAACCCGATTCCACTGAAGATCCGCAGTGTGGGGGGCCTGTTGCACGCTAAATCATACATAGTGGCGAAACGTCCTTCCATTGGTGTAGGGCTGGAAATTTGGAGAGGGGGTGCCAGCTCAGGTGTCGTCCTAGTCATCTGACCGCGGTTCAAAATTACGAGGTCCGTCCCTAAATAGCCCTCATGTTGCTTCAGAACGGGACGTTAATATAACCTAACCTTAAGAATGTTCTCAAAAGAATATTTTCCGTCGTTGAACAACGCGTAACTTTTTGATACATCTACAGTGCCATTTTTTCATGAAAATGCCTGGAATTTCATCACATCACAGTTGAAGAGCTTAAGGCGACCATGAACGTTCAAAATCATATTTTTAAAAATTTTCAACTAATCTGTTTGAAACAGAGATTAATTAAGGAACTATATAAGACAGCATACGAAATTCCCTGCAATATATTTATTTATTCCTGAGTTATGGGTATGAATGTAATTTTTAATAACAATTAATGGCCTTTATGGTAAATGTTTTAGGCGCTCCAAATTTATTCGAAATAACTCTAATTATTTTTATTAGTTATGCTAACCCTTTTCAATAAAAAATCGGGATTAATTTTAATGTTTCAGAAAGGAATTTCAAAATGAACAAACAAAATATTTCGAAACTATTGATTTTAGAAAAAAAAATATGCCCGATATTTGATATGGAAGAGAATACTTACCGGTTAATAACAAAATAACTTGTATATAAATGCCAAAAATTCTTCTCCATATAGGGTTTTATACTTATATAAAATTTCATAACATGTCAACAAAAATTGAAGCGCCTGGAGCATTTATCATAAAGGTCATTAATTGTTATTAACAATTATATTTATACCCATAACTCAGAAATAAATAAATATATTGGACTGAAGTTTTGTGTGTTGTCTTATATAGTGCTCCTATTAATGACTGCAAAATTTCAAATTAATTAGTTGAAAGATAAAAAAACTGGTTTTGGATGTCCCTGGCGCTTTAACCACAATTCATGTGAATAAATAAAACCAGTTTCTATCATGACTTTTCCTGTTTTACGCTGGAAAAAAATAATTCCGGATTAAAAATTCAAGAACTGTCTCGATAAAATTTGTTTTGGTATTACTCTACACAGCTAGACTACTTAGTCAACAGATCTGTTAACTTAATTATACTTCCCAAATCGATATCAAAATAATCGATTTTTTATAGAATACATAGATTGTCTTATATAGTGTTCCTATTAATGCCAGCAAAATTTCAAATTGGTTTGCTGAAAATTAAAAAATAATAATAATTTTGAAGGTTCCTGGTCGCCTTAAGAATAGAAAACTGGGCTTTTATTTTTATTTTTTTCTTTGAATGACCTCTTGAGTTATGAAACATAACTTTCCGACAGCTACATTTTACAAACCGTCGCATTGTGATAACTGGCTCCAGTGCCACCGTTAACACCCTTTGCTGAAAAATTCGTTGATTTTATTAAAAAATGTAAAACACAGTTGGATTTTCCGGCACCGGCTCGCTTAACAGAGATCTCGGTAGATAGAGGCCCGGATAATCGAGGTTTGTAAATTCTTTTAAAACTGAAAAACAATTGCAATTCTCGGCCATCTCTTTAACGCAAAAAAGTACATAGCATAATGATCGACAACAAATACGGCTTCAATCGGATTTTATAAACAAACAATTTTAATGCATTCGAACTTCTTATGGGAGCTAAGAAATATGTCGTTACATCCTCTCAATTAACAAAATTTAAAAATGTCAGAAACAGTACTTCTCTTTTCCAGCCAGGGATTTTAAAAAAAGGAAAAAAAGAAAGAAAAAGAAAAGAAACACTTTCTTCACAATTACATTTTTTAGAGTCGGTTGTTATCTTGCCGGGCAGGTGAGTGGAGTGAGGGGGATGGCAAATTGTGTGTCCGAGAGAAGGGGCGTGTCGGGCCAGGGGTAGAGGGGGAGGGTCGAATCACGATCTCGTTTGATCCGGCATATCTTCTCCGCCCGACATAAATCCTTGTCGACGTCACCTGCGACTTCCAGTCGAACCCTCCTACTGACGATGCGACGACGCTTCTATTATCATTCCATATTTGGCGGACACTCGCTATATCACAGAAAACATACGTGGTAACGTCGATAATCCGGACGTTAATAATCTAGAATTGAGCTTCTTAATTTTTTTCATTCGCAATCAAAAATAGCTTTCAGGACACCATTTTTGCACGAAAATGTTTCCCAAGAACCAAAATATTTATATTGTGCAAGAAAAATAGACGATGGAAATGATAATTATTCGAAAAAAATTATCTGAATCATTTGTGGGAAAATATTAATGAAATGAATCAAAGCAAGTCTGTTTTTTAAGACGACGCCTTAGTTTATTTGTTCATTTCAAAATTGTCGTGATACACGGCTCGAAAGTCATTGGTCTGGAACAGGAATGTTGAAATTTTTCCATTCACAATCTTCTATCACGTGGAGAAAAGAAATGAAAATCTCAAGACCATTATATATCAACAAATTTTGCTATAGCTCCAAAAATAAAATTAAAATGAAGCATTGATGAATGATAAATAAAATTAACATTATTTTAAAACAGTTATTCAACAAATGTTCAAGAATTAATTGAAGGTGATTTCCTTAGCATTCTTTTTTTCATTTCCCACGCTGTCCCAGCTTACCCAAAGAGTGTAAAAATCAAATTTTGTTTACAAATTTTGTAGATATTGAAAGAAGAATGCACTGTGTGCAACCAGATATGGGTGGCGCCTCATAAAGTGAAAAAAAAACTTAATCTTGAGCAATTTTTCTTAGACTTTAATATATTGATACTCTTTATCTGCTACAAAATGAAAAAAAAAATAAATAAAATTGGGAGCCCTTATTTTCGTACCAAAAATGTTTCCATAACTCGAAATATATATAGCATACAAAATGAACAAATGACGATAAAAGTATAAGATCATAAAAGAAAATCATTTATTGCATCTATTTGGAAAATTTTAATAAAGTGACTAAAATCAAAGCAGATTTCTCAAGTTATTAGCTAAATTATATGAAAGATTCAAAAAAAAGGCCCATATTTAATCAAATTTTAATGGAGAGACAAAAGGATGGAAAGTATTTCAGTAAAAAAGAACGGATGCGTCTTCAGGGAAGGTGAAATCCATACTAACCATAAAATAATTAGAAAAATCCCAACACTTTCTGCGAACAGTGTTAAGCCAATGGAACACTGTCTTCACCTCAAGTGTTAGGATACACAAAAATCCAAATAAAATTGACCAAGAATTAAAAATGTACGTACCATAAAATGGGTTGATGAAAGCAGCAATTCTTGGTCAATTTTATTTGGTTTTTTGTATATCCTAACACTCGGGGTGAAGACAGTGTTTCATTAGCTTATAGCTAACACTGTTCGCAGAAAATGTTGGGATTTTTCTAATTATTTTATAGTTAGTATGGATAGTTAGTACGGATTTCACCTTCCCTGAAGACGCATCCGTTCTTTTTTAGTGAAATATTTCCATCCTTTTGTCTCTCCATTGAAATTTGATTTTTGATATATTTCCACAACATTCCTAGAATTGGCGGCATTTATTGCACATTCTTTGCGTTTGTGTTTTATATTATTTTTATTATTTTCCCCTTTTGTTTATTCTTATATAATTTTTATCCCTATTGAAACAATCGGTTTTTTTTTATTTCGATCAGTTTATTACATTGCTTTTTTACGTTTTGTTGTTTATGTTTGTTTTTTGTTTTCATGTAGTTTTTATTACTGCTTTGATTATCTTTTGTATGTATTATATATTATTATTATTATTATTAGAATATACATATATTAGCTAGCTTTAATTTCGTTACTTGATAGGTAATTTTTATATATTTAATATTATTTACTATATATATATATAGTTGTTGCTTTTTAGTATAGTAATTTTCCTTTCTCACCTTACTGTGTCATTTCCTCTATTTTAGTTGTAATAGGATTTGAAATCAAGATTGAGAATCTCAAAATATTTGTTTTAAAAGAAAATAAGAGTATAATCCATACAGGAAGTAGTTTGAAAGAATATGCATAAGTGTTCGACACCTAATTCTACTATAAACGAGTTTTTTTAAATTTTTCAGTCTCAATTATATGAAGTTTAAGAGATATAGAAATGATGATTTTAAAAAATATATTTTGAATTAACATTTTTAAATTTAATTAAAAAATTATAATTCTTTAATTGATTTTTAAAAAAAAAACCATGTTGCTTACTTCAAGTTCGAAATGAAAAAAAAAAAAAACTAAATTATTTTATTCCATAATTATAAAATAGTTCCCAACTAATTTTTAAAAATGCAAAATTGAGATGCAAATATTCATCACTGAAGAATTCAGACCTAGATAGCAATGTGTATTGCACTGGATAAAGATATTGCTAAAAGAAAGAATGGAATACATTCATGTGATTGCGCGATACATGTCAAGCACGTAGCTTTATATCACTGCATAAAGTGAGACAACGTGCAGTGAAATGGTATACGCGATGACATTTAGCCATGCTAGTATGCATCCACATAAATTGACTCCACTGGAAACAGTTTGATTTCAGTTCTACAATATATAATATTCTAAGCGAGTTTAATTCGTTTTATTTTTGTCCAATATTTGATAGAAACATTCGAATGTAATTGTCAATAACTAACTATATTGACGTAAATTAATATCATACAAAGAAAGCCAAAAAACAAAGATAAACTCAGAGGTAATCGAATAAAACAAAAAGCAAACAAAGAATCCATTCTAGTCCTGTTTTTCAAGGGCTAAGAACTTTATTTGAAATAGATTCAAAATAATAATTGGGAAAATTTTCTGTAAGAAGCTTGCATTACGCCAAACATAGCTTCTCTTAACCCGAAATTTCCCAAACAAAGGACAAAGGAGATCTGTAAACCAAAAAGCAAATTTTCAAAAGAAAGAAGAAAAAACAAAAACACAAACATCAAAACGCTAATAAGTTTGATTAAAATTATCAGCCATCTGGTTAAATTAAAATTAGCCTTCATAAATAAAAACTTACCCTATGCCTATAGTTGAGAAAAAAGAGAAAAACGCTTTCACGTAAACACAAACCCACGCTAACTTTCTTTTAAAAGGAGGTATTATCAAATTATTATTGAAGAAAAACACTAGTCCCATCTATATGCGAAGAAACAAAACAGAAGAAGTAGAAACAGGAATTTTTTAGGGATTGGAACCAATTTAGACATATTGAGAAAAAAAAGCCCTTAGTTTCCATCTATGTCTCAATGAATGTGAATATTTTTTTCTTTACTATATTGACTATTTTAACTATATTGACTATGCCAGTTACTGGTTTCACGGTAATTCATTGCCTTTTACTCACTGTCAATTCGTTATTGACTAAAATTAGAAAGAAATATTACGAATCACATGACAATTGCAGTAAGGAAGCTAAATTACAAAAATTAACTACATCTGGTGTTCAGGTTAATCAACAAAACGGAGCTTTCACTGGCGGTTTCAATAAAACTTAAAGGCTAAAAATACATTAAATATATAATATATTCTACACAAAAATCCAGAAGACGTAATCATATTTTTTCCTTGTATCGCAATACTCCTAAACAAAGAAAAGACATTTCTAACTCAACCCTGATATCAATCCATGAAAAAAAAATTAAATCTTTTTTCAAAAAGGGTTGTTTACAGTTTCTTAGAAAAAAATTAGAACTTTTATACGAATTCTGATTTTGATTGTCTATATTTTAAGAAAATCACATGCAATCGTCAAGCAATCAATATTTTTCAAAACATCATTAAGACGACAGTATGGGTAATTACAAAACAAAATCTCGCAAAATATCTTGTTGATGATGTCTTTTTCTTTATTTCGATTTTTCTTGACTAAAGAGACATCGTTCAGTTATTTATAATTATACTTCTCATAAAACAACAATTGAAACATGATTGAAATGTTTTTAATATTTTTTTAGTATGGATGAGAAATATTTTAATTTCTTTTAAGAAAAAAAGCCAGAAGAATATACGTATACAATCGAATGTATATAACGCAAGTGATCATCTTCTTCAAGTAATACCCCAACATATACAATGGATTGGATTTCGAAATGCCTATCTATTAGAAAGACTATTTATTAAAAAGACCCCAGATATTAGAAGGAAAGAAATTTTATTTCATTAATCTTAAATGACCATCAAACTTGTATGAATATTTTTTTCTAATTATTATGATGTTTGATGTAATAAATCGTAAGTAATTTAGCGGGAAACTATAAATTACATTTAGATTTAATTTTTAAGTGAATGAATTAAAAGTTTAATTCAAAAATTGTTTACTTCAGTCTATCCATCTTGAAGAATGAAACACGTAAGTTGATTTTTCACTTATATGCAAAATGAATTTCTTTCAAAAATATTTTAATACATCATTACTAGAAAAAAATTGCCCTTCAAAGGGTGAAAATACTATCCAGAAGGCATCTTTTAAAAGTAAATTTATACATAAATGAACGAAACTGGTTAACGCAGTTATCTGAAACTGAAAACTTCCACTTTGCGCTTTATAGTTTTAAATCAACGTTTTAAAACATCTGATTAAATCAATTAGAAATATGTTTGGAGTAAGCATTGTAACGACTTACTTTTGACAGAAATTTGTAAAAGGCTACAATTCATATTTTATTACTGCTAATTTTATATATATGCTGCTTTTATATAAAATATAGCTATATTTTATTACTGAGTATTATTACTACAAAGTGAAATGTCAGCTTAAATTAATTGGAAATCAAAACGAGTCTTTGCTTTCACCCAAGCATCCGCTGGGAAGGAAATACGATGCGCCACCAGCTAAATATATTACGTGTCTCTATTTGTTTCCCAAGCATTTTTGTAAAAGCCACCGTCTCTTTATCCAAAACAGTATCATATTTGATAAGATATTTGACATATTAACCCATTAATGCCCCAAGTCGCATTTTTTCTGTAATATTTTGTATACTAATATTACATGTCGTGCAACCATCTCGAAAATTACTGAAAAAAACCTGCCTGAAAAATATTTCGTTATAGTGCCCTGTTAAGCCTAACCTCCCTGTTTAGGGACATAATGCAAAATGCAGAAAAAACTTTCGAAATTTAAAAGTATGTGAAATTCATTCTTACAATTGTATTCATTAATATATTTGTTAAATGCAAGTAAATTAATTGATAAATAATTAATCAAACATATACTTTTCTTCTTGAAAATGCAAAAAAAAAAAAAAAAAAAACTATTTTCAAGTCTGACTTGAAAATAAAAAGGGTATATTATCAACCGAAAGCTTAATACATGCTGCCATCGACTGAATATAAAAGAAACGAATATTTAAAAATACTTTTTGTAAAATTCATGTTAAAAAAGTATTCCTGTGAGTTTATGGTGCATTTTTAGAAGCATATATTAACTAGGCATTAAGGGTTTACTATAGTAAAACCCCCTTAGTATGTCGTTTTGACTTTGCCTCGCCCCGATTCATTCATATTTATATCCATGTTTTAAGAAACTGTGTAGCGTCCTGGCATAATAGTTCATACGAGAATATTCATAGTGAATTATAAAATTTTATCATCTTGCAGAACATTCTGAATTTCGCTAACTAAATTTTTATTAACGCTAAATTTTGCTATTCCAAATATCGATATGGTAACACTCGAACTGTAAACTTGGTTATAAACATCGTTTTTTCATTAACATTGACAACGCGAGCATAGATGACAAAAATTGTTCTAAATAAGTAATAATTTGTCATATGGCATAGAGTATTCAGACATAATTTCGACAAATCATAATCAAAGTCCAAACCCTCAATTTGGCTTAATTAAACATAATTTTAACTAAATATTACTTATTACTAAATAATAGTTTTAATCACTAAATTATAAAAATTATGTTGGTAAATAACATGTGATGGAATATCTTCGTAGCGTTTCTCACAGTGTGTCATTGTAAATAAGTCATTTGAATGTGAACAGAATGTGTAAATTTTTTAATTGTAACAAATAATAACAAATTTCTTCAATTTTCATTTGATTTTTTGACTATCACTTCAATTTGTTAAAATATATTTCAGTAATGATCTAATTTTTATGATTGAAACTAGTAATATGTAATATTTAGTTTCAAATGTAATTCATTTAAGCCAAATTTAGCTTTATTAAATACCATTACCATACCTTGATTAATACCATGGATGTAGATCTTGATTTGTCAAGATATCGACCCGGTCGGAATTACGAAGAAATAACAAATCGTTACCTGTAAATCAAAGTTATTAGAACGCAATCAGGTTACTATAATCAGACCACTGATTTTATTTTAATCCGGAATTATTTAATTTGTTTTATTATGAAATGCAAACATACAAAAGCTTTATCAAATTACAGATTTCTTACCTCAATATGTTGAAGACTTTTACCTTTTCACTTATCAAACAAGATTTTTTTAATTAATAAAATCCATTTAATCTTCTTTGCGATACTCATCTGTAAGTATAAATACTATATGCAACATATCAGTTTTTTCCCTTCATTTTTTCTAAAGAATATTCAGCTTAAAACAAACATAAGTTCCAGAATTTTTCATCTGCGTTCAAATAACTTCTGGTCACACGAACATAACAAAGAACATAAACGGCAAAATTATTTATTCTTCCACGGGATTTCTCCCTGAAAATTCTATTAGAAAGAAAATCCAAAACATTATTTTATTCCAAATTCGTTTGTAAGACGAAAAATTCCACCTTACAATTTCCTCCTTTACGTAAAATAGAATATTAACAGCAGACGATTTTGCAGCCGACGCGACGTAATGATTATCACTTCATAATTCTCAAACACTTTTGTGTCCGTTGTTTGAATCTTATTTTCGTTTTTTATGAAGCAATTTCAGAATTTGTTGTCTGGCAACAACAAACGAGTTTGCTGCAGAAAAGCGGAAGACGAAAACGTCACTGGAAGAAAAGAATTCAAATTAATGGTGAAGTGAAGATGCTGAGAACACTGTGGGAAATGTAGATTTATGTGGAAAAAGAAAACGTAAATACTTCTCTGGGTGGAATTTATAAATGTTAGTGGTAAAATGTTTATAAAACTGAATAATGGTAAGCTACTCTAAGAAAAGTTGTATAGCAGGCTACATAAACCGTCTCATTTTGGCACAATGGGTCAACATATAGAGGAATAATGGTGTCATTTAGGCATTTTGCCAGAAATATTATGTAATGCAAGTTGTGGATAGCTAAAGTTTTATTTTAAGAAAAACTCGAAAGTATATTTATGGAATTATTAAACATAATGCATGAACGTAGTGGTAACAGGGCAAATTAAAAAGAATAAATCAACAGGTTTAAGTAAATGGCGATCTATTTTTGCAAAATGGCGATTAAATCCTAAAGATCATGGATATCAGCAAATCATAATTATGACAGTAGAAGGAATTTTTCCTTTTAAAATTTTACAGTTTAGTGAGTTTGTCAAAGCCAGTCGAATTAACAATAAACACGCAGAAACGAATTAATAAAAAAATAAGAGGATAATCGGTTTATTTCAAAACTTTAAGCTACAAAGGTAAGAAAAATATGTGAAAGGAAATTTTTTAAGTACGAAACCTAAACTAGATAAGTTAAACAAAAAGAGTGTTAAGATAAAAAAACAGCAATATATATATATATATGAAATAACAGAACATTATGTTCAAAAGGAAAACAACAATCAATTTAATAATTTTTTTTTGCAAAAACTTCAATTTTCGCTATACTATAAGTAATTTAAAACTAATTAAATTCAGAATGCTAATAAATGTCAATAAGAACATAGTATATGAACATAGTCACATTTAAGACTATAAATAGACAGACTATATAAGACTATATATATATTAATATCAAAAGTATTAATTTACATGCACAATAAAAATTGTGCAACCAAACATACAAAAATTAGTACAAAAACCAATGCATTAAAAATTATATTTATATATATAGATTAAGAAATTAGTTGAAACATTTTAGAGGAAAATATGCAAATCTTGATAAGAAGGAGAGGACTAATTTTTCACCCATCGATAAACTCATCATTAAGTTTTCATACGAATGATAGACTGTGGCCAATCAAGAAGTAGGTGAAAGATTCAAGAAATGAGATTTTTACGTTTGTTTTAAGAAAACTTGGAAAAGCTTAAGATAAAAAATTAGTCAATTGGGAAGAAGCATGAACGTCCTTCACAAGCCCTATTGCTATATAGCCCATTTAAGTTTCAATTAATGTACTGATACTGGAATAGATAAATCATGCTTTAAAAATTTAATTTTTAAAGTATTTTGCCATATGCAATTAAGGCATGTTATAATAAATAATTAAGTTTAATATCAATAATAATTCTAATTCAAAGTTTTAAAGAAGTTGTTTTTATTAAAGAATATTATTCCTTTTTTTAAAATAAAAAAACCAATTGAGTTTAATAATATTCCTTTAAATAATGAAATCAATTCATTCTCACTTGATACACGTCAATTCTGGCGCGCCAATTTAAATTTGCAATCCATTTCACATCTTGGAGGAATAAAGATGTGACATCAGAACATACATTAGCATGTTAAATTGAACGCGGAGTTAAATTTTTTATGTGAAAATTTATGCCAATTGTCTCCATTGTGAAAATTGTTTTTGCAACGAACTTAATGAGGAAAGATACAGAAAATATGTGCGTTTACATCGGAGGAATTTAAAGCACTTTGTTTATAGTTAACGAATATGTCAATAAAGATTTCTTATAATTTCAAAACAGTAACTCTTATATGAACACTTCTTATGAATTTAGAGCAGATGAAATAAATCACATATACGATTTTTCAAATAATTATGTAACTATGACTATGTATATGCGAAGGATAAAAAAATTACTAATTCTAAAATATAACGTTATTTAAATTTAAATATTATTCATACACGGATCTAATGGTTCTTAAATTACATAAACTAGATTTTAATTGATTAAAAATCCACCATTTTGTATCAAATTAAATAGTTTAATAGTGAAATAATAATTAACTAAACTCGATAACCAACTTTTTGCATATCGTAATTTTCCCCTGATATTTTAGGCCCAAAAATATAGTTTAAATAATTATTCCAATCAGTTTTCTAGATAATTAAATTCATCAGTTTTGTCATTATTTCACAAATGTATGTATCTTACAGTATGGTAAGAATACCCAACATGAAATGACCATTGATTGATATTCACTGACGAAATATTTTTTAAAATTGCTTTCAACTTTATTATTAGCTATTTAGAAATAAAATTTACACATTAATACTCTTAATTTATTATTGATAAATCTGCATAAAATAAATTATTTTTTAAAGCTTCTTCTACATTCATTTAATTTCAAAATCAAAATACATATTTTATTTTTAATTTTTCGTATAGACTACTGGATTAAGGTTTTAAATCCTCTTATTATCGAAATAATCAGCATATCGATTGCTTATTTTATATTAATTAAATGATTAATCAGAGATATTTGTAATTTTTAAATGCATACCAACTAATACTAATGCATTGGTAGAAAATTACCGGGAGAAAAAATGAATGGCATGGAATTTTTATGACATTTTTATTCCTACCTGAAAAGTTGTGATTTCATCAATGAATTGATAATCTCATAACATTTTCTTCATCCCTAGTTAAATACAGCTGGATTCATCAATAAATTCAAATATTCCATAATATTTGTCAGAATTCCATAATGTTTGGCATGCCTCAAAAATAAGATTTATTGAAGAATTGGTATTCCCATAGAATTTTTTTCCTAGCGAAAAAAACAAAAACAAAAAAAAACTGTATTTATCATTGAACTGATAAATCCATAAAATTTTGTAATCCAAAAAAAAAACAAAAAAAAAAAACGAAATTATGAATGAATTGATAACCCCACAGTATATGTTGTTCTTAGCCAAAAAAAATTTCGATTTATCGATGAATTCGTAATTGCATTGCATTTATTATTAATAACCAAAGAGAATCTAGATTCATAGATGAATTGATAATCCATAGCAATTATTATATCTAACGAAAAAGAAATATAAAATTATAGATGAATTGATAATCCCATTACATTTGTTATTATTGGCTGAAAAATTAATTTGGATTTATCGAAAAATTCGTCATTAAATAGCATTTACTATTCATAACCACATACACACAAAATCTAAATTCATAGATGAATTGACGATTCTATAGCAATTGTTATTTCCAGCCAGAAAATAAGAACTTCATACATGAATTCAGAATTTCACAGTAAATAATAAACCCATATAACCACTTAAAATTCCTTTTAAGATTGTGAAATACAGGACAAGCTTATTTATTCATTTAGAATATACGCATTCTTTAGTTAACATTAAATACGTCCGAATTATAGTTCTGATAATTTATCACCGGAACTTTACTTTACTGTTTTTGACATTTCTAGAAGTTGAGGAAATGCTTTCTTGTCCTACTTTCAAACGACTTTTTCGGTTAACATTGGAAAAACAGGTTTTAGAACAATTCACGTAAGCATTTAAATAAATAATCATGACCTGTGTTAAT
This sequence comes from Araneus ventricosus, assembly GCA_013235015.1. NCBI lineage: Eukaryota > Metazoa > Arthropoda > Arachnida > Araneae > Araneidae > Araneus > Araneus ventricosus. Next base: position 70,560 of record BGPR01001899.1, on the reverse strand, counting down.
ATCCTTATCACTCATCCATAGGAATTTTTCGATTATTTCCAAAAGTCAATTTTTCGCATGATTTGTAATTCGATCAATTTTGAGGCGTGATTTATAAAAGATACTTGTGATTAGAAAAGTAGTCAATCATAAATGTTATGATTTCAGGCGAAAAATCATAATATTTTTCAAAATTTCAGATTTGCCGACGGCAGCTCTTGCTTATAATGGGTAAAACTACATCTAAAGAGAGAAAATCTCATCTAAAATATATATCTTGTATTCTAGGATTAGTATTTCTTGGGTTTAAGAAAACATTGGTAAAGGAAGAAAAATATCTCTTATTATTTTATTTCGAAGAATTTTATGGACGAGTTTTCTGTTTTCCTCATTTGCATTAAAGTAGGACAATAGGGTCTTCCATAACCACCGACTTCCGGTAGTAATGCTAAGTCAATGGGAATCTTCAAAATTTCAACACTTCGTTCGAAGATGTTAATTAATGTTTAAAGTAGAGTTTTCTAATGTTGTGGCTTAAGGATACTTTGAAATATTAAATATCATGCTTCTATTGCTGTAACTCTAAATTTTTACTTAAAATAAGAGCCTAATTTCATGAAAAGGCTGACATAATTGTTCGTTATCACTTTTTTGGCGACTTCTAAGGTTTGTTTGGCGGCAAAATTTTATACCAATTTTCCATTTGGAGTTGAGCCGTTTTAAGAGCTTTTTTAAACCGATTTAAATAATAAGGATTATACGAATACAAAGAACACAGTTTTTAACGCTTTGTGTACTAAAGAAAGAAAAAATGAGACCAACTGATTAGAACTTGGCGCTTGATACAGTATCCAAATGGAATTGGCGATTGCATAAATCGGAGGGTTACCGGAAAACGGTCTGTGAATCCAAAATAAACAAACCAGAAAACTTAACAATTTTTCAACGTGGGTAAGAAATATTGATAGTTATCAAAACAAAATCGACCTGATTGCGTTGCGCTTCAATGTCGATGAAACAATAAACTTAAGCATTGTTTTCATTTAAAAAGACTCTTAATGTGTAGTTTCAATTTTGACAAAATTCTCATGGGCTTAGAAAAGCTTTTCTAAGTAATAATAATAAAAAAATATTTTTAGGGATTTTGTCTACTAAAAATATCAAAGTAAATGATATATTAATGAAATTAAAAGAATAGTTAATAGGCTGCAAGATATTGTGTGAGTCCTCAGATATTAAAAATAACTCAGAAATATAGTCAAAATATAAGAACAAATTGGGTTCAATAAGGAACCTAATTCAAAGGAAACAATAAGAGATGGCATAGAAGCTTTGTTAAAATGCTTACTTTTAAAAGGGCGGGAAGCAATATCTAATGTTCTTATCCTAAATGTCTGCGTCATCTGTAAAGTCTGAATGTAGAAAAGTAAAAAACTAACACCGATCACTATTTCTTTGCTCTTCAAACTACCATTCAAATCAGTTTAATCATATTAGTTTAATTGTGATTCAACTACAAAAATGGAAAAAAAAATCTGAGATTTTTTTTAAAGCGTTTCTTTTAATTTCTTTCTGACGAATCCTATTTTAATTTATATTAGCCAATAGCGAACTATTTAAGAACAAAATATTTATTAGCAATATCATCTGTACAGTTTTTGAAAATATATTAATAACTAGCCGCCTTCGGCCACCAGTTTGTTCGTCGGAATATGATTTCAATTGAATCTTGTATCATTTTATATTCATGGCTGCTTTAGCAAAGTAATTTTAAACTTCAGATTGTGGTAGATATTTAACCCATGTTCTTTTAGTGGCTTTGCACCTGTTCTGTTCATTGTCTACATAAATGTCCCTAATGGAATCAAGCAACTGACCATGTCATAAAATATCTAATTGCACGTTGACGGCGCCCATCTTTACTTTCTTATTTCTCTTGCAAAATATGCATTCGATTTCAACATTAAAATGGCACAACACGTTTTATGGCCAGCGGCATGTTAGCTGAATTAAAACATGCTGAAAAGAGAAAGAAAACATAGCAACCAGAATCATTCAGTTTGTTGGAAATATTTCTTAATATACGTAATATCTCAAAGAGCTTGCTTTACAGATTCAATAATAATTTTAATGAAATAAAATATGAAAGCAAAATGTATTAAGATATTACCTCAACTTTCAACAATGAAAGAGAAACATGCAATTAAATATTTGTTTAAACAATGAAAGCGGTTTGAATTGAGTTTCAACAATGAAAATTTTTGTTTTAAATTATGCCAAAAAATATTTATAAAAATTTATTCAAAATTAGGAAGAAAAAAAAAAGGACGGAAACTTAATTTATATCATTGAAAAGGTAATTTTTTGCACTTTCAGATTGTGTAAAAATGATTTTTTTATGCTGTAATCTGTTCTGAAGTTATTAAGGAAACACGCCAACATTTGGCTTAGTTTTTAATTAATTAAAATTTCAAAAAAAAGGTCCGAGAGGCACATTCCCACCCTCCAAAGTTTGTTTGTGCCACATTTCGTAGCTCTGTGACCAGCTGTGAGCGCAAACACATTAGACACACACACATTCTTCTTTATTATTAGTAGAGATTTAACCTTTATTCGTAATCTATTTTGATATTTCAGCTATGACAACAAGATTATCTGCCACATAGTTTTACGTGCCATTTTCAATTACTTGATCCACCTATAAAAGTCATTTTTAAATCTTTTCAACACCATACTCGGTTTTTTTAGAGATAATTATCAACCTATAAAAATTTGAAAAAATTTTAATGTCTAGTCGTTCACCGAAAATCGTCTGCTGAACGAATACAACCCTTAACCGTAACCGCCTCTCTGCGGACAGCTGGTGGGAAGGCATCCCGCCAACCTGCATGGAGAGCTCAAATGCTACTTTATAATTACGTTAATTGAGCCTAAAAAGAAGATGGAAAAAAATAACACCAACTGGAAAAGAGACTAGGAGGAGAGTTTATCGAAGAATGGGTGAGGGGTAGGTTCCAAATATGCAAGCATTATTTTTATTTTTGAAATCTGGCTTCTGAAAAATGAGAATTCAGAGTTGCCAATGCGTCAAGAGGAAATAATTTTATTTTTTCAACTTATTATATTACTTCGTTCTATACATTTGTATACTCATCAAAAAATAAATGATTAAAATTCGAAATTTTTAATAGATTACTTTTTTTATCTAATGAATTTCTCGATGATAGTAATAATGATGAATCTAGTGATTTCTGAAATTTAAAAATAAAATTTCTATTACGAAATTTATTCCAACAACCTGCTACCTACATTTTGAGTAACCATGCGGGATTTGCTTTTTTAACTTTCTCGTATACGAAGTATAAAAAGAGAAAGTATTATAATCGTCAAAAAAATTGGAACTCGAGATTTTGATGAATCTCCTCGTTTTAGACCTCCCTGAGTCCGAAAAACACAATTTTGGAATTATGTCTATCTATCTGTGAACACGATAACTCAAAAACTATTAAAGCTAGAGGGATGAAATTTGGTATGTGATCTTTAGACATAATTTGTAGGTTTCTAACAAATTTTTGACAAAATTCGTCCAGGGAAAGCCAATGGCTATGTCTGTATTGATCAATATGTAATATTTCATTACTTTTGTAACATTGACGTAAAGGAATCTACCTTTGCCTTCCAGCTTGCCAAAAGGGATTTTTTTTTGTGTTCCTTCAAACTGTTGTTTCAATTACAACGTTTATTACAACTTTTATCAGTCGTTATTGCGGATTCCTTATTTCTTTCATTTCTAACATATTATTACTTTCGATGAATGCTTGATTTTCTCTTGTGCTCTGATCTTTCTTTCATTCATAGAATTTCTACAAATTAAAATTCAAAGATTGTATTTAAATAATCGATAGCTGATATATATATATATATATATCAAAACCAACATATAAACACAAAATAAAAACTCAAAAACAGTAAAAAAGGACAAAATGGCTAAATAGACAAAAACCAGAAAAAACCAAAAAAATTGAAAAATATCATAGCGAGCCGCTCGTCAGGAAGGGAAGCTCGCTCATGATATTAATTTGTGCTTTTTTCTGCAGACGACAAACGAAATCCGTTAAAAATTGCCGTCATCCCCTCTAAAAACACAAAACAAACGAAAATGGAAGATTTCTTGAATAAAAAATATAAATACATTTAAGAAGATTTAAAAAGAATCAAATACAAAAATCCGAATACAAATACAAAAAATCCGAATACAAAAATACCTAAAATAAAAAACAGCCGTAGCATAAAAAATAATAAAATAAAGCGAAATATGCTTACTATGGCCAGGGAGACGCTACCGCGACCACGAGGAAAAAGAACGCCAAACCAGTTATCGCCGTTGCCAAACAGAGGAAAGAGAAAGAAAAGGAGAAAGAGGCTTTGTCAGTAGCTCTGAAATCACTGCCTGAGATATCGTCGCACAAAGTTCTCGGGAATACCATTATTTAAAAGTTGATCATACAAAAGCTTTAATTGTCTAGATTTTGAAATTTCGTTCGAACAAATAGATCTAATGCGAGAAAATTGAGAGATAATAGTTTTTCTATAAATCTTAATAGAAATATTAGAAGACCAATATGAAAGTCGGTTGACACAAAAATTAAAATCCATTCTTTTGTCAAAGATATCGATACAGAAGATATTATCAATAAGTTTAATATCCAGATCTAAGAAATCCGCTTCAAACTGATTACAGTTTGTTTGTTTAAGAAGCAAGGCTGAAGGATAAATATTTTGCCACGTAATATTAAATGATCCATGATTAAAAACAATAAGATCATCTACGAATCTGAAAGCCTGAGGATTAAGAAGTAAATAATTCTTCTCAAAATAATGAAGGAAGAGGTTAGCTGTAATGGAAGAAAATGAAGATCCTTGAGGAATGCCATGTGATTGGAGAAAAATACTTTCCCCATGGTAAATAAAATTATTAAATATGCAAAAATTACATAATTTATCCCAATACTCAAAAGAAATATTGAGAATATTTCTGTAATCAAAAAAGTAAGAGTTAAGCACCTCTCGAAGAGTGGCTAGAGGAATGCTTGTAAAAAGATCTTTGAAGTCAAAAGTCTCAATAGAAGAAATACTGTTCTTATTATTGTGAATGAAATCAATAACCGGTTTATTATTGTTAATAATCCTATATATATATATATATAGTTATCAATTATTTAAATACAATCTTGAATTTTAATTTGTAGAAATTTATGAATGAAAGAAAGCATAGACATACAAGAGAAAAATCAAGCATTCATCGAAAGCATAAATGTTAGAAATGAAAGAAATATGAACGCAATAATGACTGATAAAGTTATAAACTTGTAATTGAAACAACAGTTGAAGGAACACAAAAAAAAATCCCTTTCGCAAGCTGAAGGCAAAGGTAGATTCTTTACGTCACTGTTACAAAAGTAATGAAAATCATATTGATCAACACAGACATAGCCATTATGTCTTACCTTTTTCTTAACTATCAATATTTATGCCAGTGATTCTTGGAAGTCTATAGCATAATTTTCTTTTACCATATCAAGGTTTTATCATATACTAAAAGATTAATGCTAGATTTATGTACAATACATTGTCAAACTTTTATTATATCTCATACACAATCATCTTGACAGGTAGGAGTCATAAAAGAAATAAACATCCTCATCAGTGCAAACATCTCCAGATAACATTAAGCCAGCCTATCTGAAACAGTAACAAGAAATTGACTCTCAAAAGAATGAAAAAAAGACTCTTATATTTAAAAATTGCCGATGACCCAGGTTACAATAAAATTGTGCGAACATTACTTTATGTCATATGGTAAAACGACAGATATGAAACATTTAAAACACTATTATAATGGGCTCATTTAGAGAACCCATGGTTACAGAGATGAGAATACTAAATCCTTAACATATAAGAGAATTAAACTTACAAAACATTGTGAGTGGCAAATTTAATGCGTGTATTTAAAGCGTAGGATATGAATGCAGCCATTTTGGAACAGTAGAAGCAATATGTAACTGAACGGAAGCATAACAG
>BGPR01001899.1:42410-64475 GCA_013235015.1 Araneus ventricosus | reverse complement strand
TATATATATATATATATATATATATATATATATCAGCTCTCTAAGCTTATCAGCGTGCTTATATGTATATAAATATCTCACATGTATAATTTTTCATTACTTTATGCATAATATGCTTTCAAGGAAACTTTTTTTTCACAAATAAGTGGACGGAAAAAAATCGAATTGGTGACATTTTTTTCGATAAACTCGTTCTTGGAAAGTAATGGAATATAGGTTATAGTCATTACATGAAAGCGTCTTTGGAGACAAGTATCGTTTCTAGATGGGAAATAACACACTTGTCAACAGGCGTATCAATGTTTAGAAATGATCGATAGGATAAGAAAGAAAGTCACTCTCACAGCAGACAATTGATAAAAAGCTTCTACGAAAAGAAAGAGAACTGCACACTTTAAAGTCCCTAAAAAATTCTAATAGAACACTTGCAGACTGTTTTCTTATTTGCAGGAGTACTTATATTCACACTTCTAACAAGGTTCGTGTAAGAGAGGGACTAATCAGGTGTTTTGAAGAAAATAAGCCAACAGGAGTGTTCTCTCATTCACTTTCTCATATATTTCTATGATATTGCGTGGTTTTGAGCAGTAACTCTTCCCATAAACCGATTTCGTCCTTCTAGTTTCCTCCCTGGTCTCTACCTAGTTTCAAAGGTATGGATTGAAAATGAAATCTTGTCTAAGAGAAGCTGGTATAAAATTTATGTATCTCATTGCAAAAGTCTAGGTCAGTTTCATATGAACTGCAGGTTATATGATATACACAACATGAATTTTTCGATATCTGGTAATATAAGGTTTGGGATATTTTCTATTAAAATTCGACGTTTAAACCCAACTGAAAGCAACTCTTTTTTAATTGTCTTCCCGGCGCCTGGGAAAAGCCGTTGGGGGAGGAACTTGTGTTCTCCCATGGAACAAAACATGCCAATGGGAGAAAACTGGTAGATTTTTCTCTGTTTGACATGCATTTGTCATTTAAGCAGATTTTACCTATCAGATAGTGTCCGCCAAATGAATCCATCAATTGTGGAACTGTTCAGAACCAACCAGAGAAAAAAAAACTGTCTCCCCTCCTTCCCTTGGTGAAGCAAAAGGAATGTAGAAGAGTAGGCAGCAGATATAGGGGTCGAATGTAAATGATCACGGAAGATCCCTGAAGGTCCACGCTGAAAAAGTTTGCTGAAGAGAGAAGAGGAGAAAAGATGGCGTTCAGAACAACTTCTCTGTTCGTAAATAACTAAATGTAAATACCTAGTGTTTCTATATCAATCAAGATAATGTAAATAAAAGGGATGTACAGATAAATCTCGCTTGGTATTTGCCTGAGATAAAATTATTTAACACAGTTTACTCTACCGACATCTTCATCGCATGTGGTATTGGTTCTAACCCCAACTTCCCAAGTCCATCATCATTCAAGAACTTGTGATAAAGGGAAAGTGCGATGTTTTCTGCTTGTCAAACTCATCTTTAAACAGCTCTGTTACACCTGGGGTCGAAGGCTAACTTACATTGGCGTAGAGAGAGTAAGTGGAACCCGGGGAATATGATTTTTTCGCCCCCATCATCACCAGTGACTTAGCATGTATAACGACGTCCGGGACATGGTATTTTTTCACCCCCTCATTGTATTTGACTTTAAAAAGTGACGCAAACGTATTAATGTTTTGTCACCATGGCCAATGTCCTAAAGAGAGTAAGTGGCGCTCGGAAAATATGCTTCTTTTTATATTCCAGTCGTCATCAGTGGCTTAACAAGCATAAATGGCACCAGGGGTACGGTATTATTTTTATGCCCCCTCATCATTTTTTCTTTAAAAATGGTATAAACGCAATAATGTTTTTATTTCATGGCGTCTCTTGAAATTGGCGCCCGGGGCATCTAACCCCCCCCCCATGCCCCCGGGCGCTACCCACTGCTAACTTAGCTCTAATATATTATACAGGAGTAGGTTGCTTTCTGCTCCACACTCGTTCTTCGCATGGAAGAGAGAGAACGTCCCTGTCGGTCGTTTAATGGGGAAATGACCCACACTTGTGTTTCGATTAGAAGAAACACAAGAAAACCTCTCCCACTAGGCCACTGGTGCGTCACCATCACATGTGGTCATTTGAATGCCCAAAATACTACAATATTAATACAGTAAAACCGCTTTCAATCGAACTCTGGTTAACCGAAACCCGTGTTATCCGAAATGCCTCTGAAATCGCAAATCCAAAAACTAAGTATGGAACTGCACGGAAATAATTGCGAAAGCGAGACTTTCTTGAAAAATGTCCCCACTTTTTCCTTCTAAGCCTCCTCACGAAGGTCAGTGATTAATTTTAGAATTCTAAAATTAAAATTAATGGGTATTTACAATATTAATTACGATATTGTTTACCTGCACCTGTCAGGTGCATTGCGCCCGAACTCGCCGGTGCGAATACTGAATCCGACGGACGGTTAATTTTAATAAAGAACATAAGTGTAACCTATAAAGAGAGTTTTGAATTAGTTTCACACTCAAAACAGTTCAGAAATACACATTGTAATTAGAAACAAAATAGTAATAGATATTCATGGCTTATCCAAAACGTCCCTCCGCTATCTTTTAGTTCTGTTAACCGGGGTTGTACTGCAATACTGTATTTTTAGCACAAGTTCGAAAAGCAGCTATTGTAAGAAGATAAGTAATTTAACTTTCAAAGACCATAATATGAGGCTTTTGTTTCACAGTATCATCTGATAATCTTTTTCCAAATATTTTTATTTTAATAATGTTTCGAAGGCGGACTTTAAGACTAAATTTACACACAAAATTTCAGCTAATAGTCAATGCTTTTTTTTAGCGTCTTATCTTGTAGTTTTTATAATTATTATACTTTGTAAAATAAGTCTGGATATTCTTCAATGATTAAGCGTCATTTTTTTCTTTGCATAAGTATCCAAAGAAAGCAATAACAACAGCAACAAAACTGGAACAACACACTCCCGATGGTGAAATTTCAGCATTTAATTTTAATAATCAATTAAAATAATGGCATTCTCGGAACAGAGTTCTTTTGTTCTTAGTCTAGTGCTTGCAAAGTTTTTCATTCGTTTTTTTAAATAGTATTGTACAAGATAAACGCAAACAACACTAATTAATTACTTTTAAGTGCTTTTAGTTGTAAGTGTTCCGAATTTCTAAGTATGATAATGTGAAAAATAGTTTGTTTTCGATTTGTGTGTTTAAACAGGATTGAATATCACTCATTAAAGTTATACTTTTTATGTTCTTAATGGAAACACATTCAAAATTTTGAAGATAAAGCTTGATATAAAAAACGGTTTTTTCGAAAAGATTACTTAAATATCTTTTGAAATCTGAGAGTTCAATTTAAATATCTTTAGAGACAATTACTTATTAATAAATCATCTTTTTTGTTTAGTCAGAGAATTTTCAAAAAAAAAAAATTTAAACGATTAGTTTAAGTATTATAGTTAAATTTCAATATTAAACCACAGTGAAAGAATCATACAGGTATTTCACTTAGCAATGATTCATTCTTGCATACAATATCGGAACAAGAACTGAACTCTAATAACAGTAGAACGCAACATAAAATAAAGATATTAACTTCATGATTTAAAGAGATGTTTGGGAATAGAGCATTAAACTTTAAATGTTATTCATATAACTAAAAATATGGCCATAGGAGCTATTACGAAGGGTTAAAGAGTGAAATATTTGTAGTTGCTGCGTAATTTTTTTTAAAAGAAAGACTTTTATTTGACTCCACATATCATTAACAGGAAAATATTTAAAATATGAGTATGCTTTCCAACAAGAAATGATACAAAAAACGCTATTGACTTTAAAATTGAAATTTAAAACATGCTGTTTCACTTTTTAAAGATAATATAAGGTTCGAATCGTGCGAAAAATTGTTTTCAATCTTACTATGGGGTAATGAGGTCGAGTGTTTGCAAAGCCAAATATTGACTTAATTAAAACATTTAATGATAATTATTTATGTCTAGATTACAAAAACTTAGTATAACATAATCTCAGGGGAGGTTGTCAAATCTGGGATACAATGAGCAGCAAATTTGGCTATGCAGAGTCCAGTTTGAACAGCAGGTTAAAAAGAGTCTCGATTAATTAGCACCAATACCAGCAAGCTTCGAGATCTCCTCTTGTACAGCTTTGAGCTTAGGCCGGTGATTCCCAAACTTTTTCGATTCTTGGCTCTCTTGCTGAATCCAGATTTTCCGAAGAGGTCCTATATAAAACTTCAACAAGTACTTTTCAAACTAGTCGATAATTTTTGTGTGGACGAGTTTTCTGTTTTGTTTATTTTGGGTTCACAGAGCTTCCGTCTCCACGATCCACTTCAATTTTCTGGTAACCCTCCGATTTAAACAATCGCCAAATCCATTTGGATACTATATCAAAATTTAACCGCTAGTGATTATCTGAATCGGTTGGTTAAAAATTTAACCGCGAAACAAACCTTAGAAGTCACCAAAAAGAGCGATAACAAAAAATTATTACAGCCTTTCCACAAATTTTACTTCACACTTATCTTAATCTTGGTGTTTTAAACATAATTTAATAGCATTTTAGAGACATTTATGCCTCAAATTAATTTTGGGCATTGGGTAATCCATCACTTTTGGACCATTGCCTTTTCTTTGGTCTTTTGACCATTGCCAGATATAGCGATTTTAACATCCCCAAACACTAAACCTTCTAATTACAAAGAAGACATCCATACCTGATTTAGTATGTTAGAAAGATTCTATCTTGTGGACAATGTTTGTATGCGCAATGAAAACTATAGGAAATTTAATAAGTTTAAGTTTTAGGATAATCAAGGAAGTTCTTTGCCCCGTGCAAGATACCCAGCGGAATCTAAAACTAAACTGGTGCGACGCATTTCATGTGCATTCCGAAGCACGAGTAGACTCCATTGTTCACAATAATGATAATAAAAAAATATGAGTACGTTTAATTTCGTTCAAACAACAGATAGATTTATCTACACTCAAATAAATGATTAATAAATTCTAGATTATATCTTAAACTAGCGAGAGAGTTCACCCTCGACTTTCTCGTATATTTGCACGTATGGTGGTTTTTGCGTTTAGCTTCGGCGTATAGTGAGGATAATTTCGAATACATTTCAGCGCTCTTCCCTTTGGCCAACTAAGTGCATAATTTGGTACAGATATACAATTTTGGGGTCAACACCACATGCCAAATTTCATTTATTGTACTACCGCCACGAGAAAAACCCTGAACAGGGTTGTCTCAAGTAGACGAGTCGAAGAAAGGAGGTGAACAGATATAAAATCAACCTCCATATTTGGCAAACTAAGCGCACTTCGTTAGGCGAGGAATTCGTTTTCGACAGAAGTACAAATCCTTCACCCCCAAAATGCAGTGGAATGTCTCGTTTCTATAACGACCGCCATCGGCATGTCTGGTGTCTAGAGTTTTTCTCGCGGCGGTAGGATAGGATAAAATTCATTGCTTTTTTTAATGAGCTATCGCTATCACATATAGACAGACAGACAGTCAACCAGTCGACGGATTTAATTTAAAATTTGGTCCAGATCTACGTTTCCGGTTATAAAACCATATGCCAAATTTCATTTATCTAATTTGATGCATTTTTGAGTTGTACTCACGTGCAGGAGGATGGACGGAGAGACAGACTTTCCTTTGACGGATTTTGTCCAAAAATCGAAAGAAATCTACAGTTTTGGTATAAAGACCACATATAAAGTTGCATTAATCAATCTCTTTCGGTTTTTGAGTTATCGTTTCCACTGATAGACATAATTTCAGAAATACTTTTTCGGATTCAGGAAGGTGGAGCACTCTTCGGAAATGTATAGTCATCGAAATCTACGATTTCCGAAGAATACCCCACCTTCTATTTGAAGTCAAATTTTTGACGATTACAATACTTTTTCTCTCTTAATTTAAAAAACACTTTCATGGACCGCTTTATTCCTTTGAACAATAATTCATAAGGATTCATCGTCACGTGGCGATGAATCCTTATTCATCCCCATCGATATCGTATCAGTACAAAATAATTCACAATTAAAATCGATTCACGCTAGAAAAATATGTAAGATTATCAGAAAAATTCTAATCTTAAATATACAAAAGGCTATTAATGGAGAAGATACAAAAAAGAAAGCAATTTTATACCTCAAAAATTTGGAACACTGCCCTTAATTTAAAACCTCATCTCCCAGTATCTGAAGTGTCCTTACATATGAGAACTTTATCCTAATTTAAATAAATAAATCTAATTAAGAAAGCACAGCAATTTGTTTTCATGTTAATTATTATTAGCAAGATTGCAGAAAAAAATTGGCCATCTCGTTTTTGAAACATAAAACCCTATCCAAATCTAGCAAAAACTTTCAGAGCGAATTATTAAGCAAAAAAAAAAAATGGAGTCTGATATAATAATGCAACGTCCTGGATGTAAAGACGCCCAAAATGAAACCTTCCTCCCCCTTTCTCAACAACACCTGAACTGCCTTCTCCCCTCTTCCTGCCCACATGCTATCTTCTAATTACCTTAATTACTGGAAAGCGGGACGAATGTTAAGGTAAAAACTGAACTTTAATGGTTTGTAAGATGAAGCTATTGGCGGAAACTTCTAAAACAAAGTACAGCCACGCCCCCTATGAACTGTTCACCTGAAATTTTGTTTTTGATACACGTTTTTACGTGATGCGTTTTTTTAACGAATATTAAACGGATGATTTACACTTCGAATCTTTTGCTCTAAGCTTCGGCATAATTCATGGAAGATGGCTTCTCTGTGCTGCCTTTTTAAGCACTGTTGATTATTAAAGTACTCAGACAAAAATCAAGAATGCATTAACGCCGAAGAAAGTTCTAATAATTATGTAAGACTGAAGACATAAAACCTTGTACTTATAAAGATGCGAATAATTACCGATGCCATTAAATGAAAATTTGGTCAAACTTCCAGGCTTAAAATATCGTTTGGCGCATCACGTATTTTCGGGATGTTTTTGAATATCATTAAGTATTTATACGCGCTAATAATAGAAGGCTTATATAACCGAATTGGAAAATATTCCGTTAAGGAGGCTTTTATTCTTTATCGTCTATTCGTGGTATTCATTCCTTTTTATTTTTAGAAGCCAAAAATTTTAACCCAGGAATGGAAAAAGAAAATGTGTTTTTCATTTTTTAATAAAGTCAACGAATTTTTCAGAAATGAGAGTCAACATGGGCGATTTGCACGATGCGATGGCTTGTAAAAGGTCGATAACGGGAGGTTATCTTTCATAACTCAAGAAATTATTTAGTTAAAAAAATAAAAGCCAAAATCTGTTTTAAAGCACTTCAACAGTGATGAGAGGAAAAATCCAAGTAGGGTAGACCGGGGCTAGTTGGGCCGGGTTTTTTTTCCCTAAGAATTTTTTTAAAAAAGTGAATTCAAAATTTTAAAAACATTTTTAAGCTGACACTATTAATGAAACCTCAGAAATAATTCGCCATAGTAAAATTTGAATATATAACTCTATATATTTCTATATATTTCTATATATTTTATATATATTTGAATATATAATTCTATATATGAATATATAGAATTTGTAACTATAAGTATTAATTTAAAACCTAAAACTGACACCAAGTCGCTTGGCCCAACCTGCCCCGACTGCGGGGTAAGTTGAGGACTACTAATATGAAGCGACTATAACAAAACATTCTTCTATATTATTATACTTTATTAATTTAAGTAACATAGTTGTGCCATTATCCACATTATGTGTATTATATACAAATTTTGTGCATTTCTGTTCAATAGAATTTGAGATACAGCTTTTATGGTATTCGTCAAATAGTATTGTGTAATTATAATAAAAATTGAGTCCACATAGTTTTTCATAACAAGTATCTTACATAATAAATCTGGTACAATTCCATCCCACATATTCAGAGATATTTCTATAACGCACATCCTGATAAACCCTGTGCAGCACCGCGGGCCAACGTGCCCCATGCGAAATTGTCCAACTAGCCCCATATCGCCATTTTTGTTTCTCAAGAGTGCAGGGATTTATTCTGAAAGCATTTCGATAAGCAAACAAGTCCTAAAGTAACAGTGAAGAAGTATCTTTCTGAATATTATTTGTAAAAACCGAAATTGCAAGTAATAAGCGAAGAAAAAAAACGATTATTCATAACTGAGGAAATTTACTCAGCTTAGCAAAAATTAGAAAATTCTGGCTGGTTCTTTAATGAACGCTACTTCTTCAATGACGCTGATGTGGAAGAAGGGAGGCTGGATAATACACACTCGTCTGGAATGGCAGCGTTAAATACCGAAAAGTATTAAAAATATCGCGACTGGCCCAACGTGCCCCTATGGCTAGCTACCCCCGGTCTACCCTATTTCAAGAAAACCAGGAACTGGAAATGTATTGGAAAGTTTCGTGTTGTTCAGTGTGGGAAAATATTATTTTGAGAACACCCTTAAAGAATCAATGGGAAAATGCAAAGGAAACAGCGAAAGTCAGTAACATATGCGAATCCTTTAATCAAAACTTTTTCGAAAAATTCCTTTAAAAAGTTTGCTAACTTATAAAACATTGTGTTAATGGACGAGTTTCATGTTTTGTTAACTTACATTAAAAACCTTGACTTTATTTGCGTTACTTTTGGACTTCCGCTTTGAAGATTCCATTGACTTAGTATTACACCGGAATTACGTAGTTAGGCGTTTTAATGTAAATAAACAAAACAGAAAACTCGTCCATAAGTGGTAGTACTTGCGGACTTATTTTTATAATTTCAAATAAACAATTTTGGAAAATCTCGTTGAAAGAAAAGAAGTCATGATTCAAAATGTAGTTTCCATTCACAGAGTTTCCGATTAGCCGAGGTGATTACGGTCCCATTCATCTCGGATAATCAAAGTTCTAATTGGTCAAGTCATTAATTGACTGGTAAACAACTACATATAAGTTGAAATTTTAAAATAAAACCTTTTTGCACGTTGTAGAATTCATTTAGCCAACTAATTTAAAGTTATATGAATAAAAAGCTATGTTAGACTTATAAAAATTATGTCCCTTAGAAATTGATAGTAACTGAATACCAAAATTTAATCAATAATAACAGAGCACGAATTGTGCAAAAAAGAGAGAAACTAGAATTATGTCCCTTAAAAATTGATAGTAACTGAATACCAAAATTTAATCAATAATAACTGAGCACGAATTGTGCAAAAAAAAGAAAGAAACTAGAATTATGTCCCTTAAAAATTGATAGTAACTGAATACCAAAATTTAATCAATAATAACTGAGCACGAATTGTGCAAAAAAAAGAAAGAAACTAGAATTATGTCCCTTAAAAATTGATAGTAACTGAATACCAAAATTTAATCAATAATAACTGAGCACGAATTGTGCAAAAAAAAGAAAGAAACTAGAATTATGTCCCTTAAAAATTGATAGTAACTGAATACCAAAATTTAATCAATAATAACTGAGCACGAATTGTGCAAAAAAAAAATGAGAAACTAGAAAAAATGGGGATATACATGAAAATTAACGACTATACACTTATTGCTCATTTTAAACTTTCTAAATTAAAAAAAATTCAATAGAACGTGAATAAATAAATCTATGTAATGTTACTTGTTGGTAATTAAATTGATGTTTACTTATATCACCGCATTTGTTTTTAGCAATACGTTCTAATTAAGCATTTATTTTTTTTAGTTAATATTTAATCTCGTTTTCTAAAATATGTTTTGAAAAGTCACTCCTGTTGTTTCAATAAAAAATATTTATTTTAAAAATTAAAATAATACTTATTAAAAAATTCTTTAAAAACATGTTTTGTCATTCAAAAAGTAATACATTAATAAAATGAATAATAATAACATTAACACAATCACATAATAAGTATCACAAAAAAGTATAACTTATGTTGATAGGTTATTATTACGTTGAATAAATATCTAGACTGGTAAATAATATTCATCGGTTTCATGGCATAAAATAAATGAAAATGTAGGCTTTTTAAAAAAATAATTTAGCATTTTTTTATTTACTTATTTATTTATTTTTTGGTTTGTTATTTACAGGCTAAATGAAAATACATATATAAAAAAATATTCATTTTTAAAAATCTTCTTCAAATATGTATTTTTATGCATGTTGATAAGATAAATATGTATATTATTAATTAAATGAAATGTAATGCTTTTTCTGTTCTACGTGTAAGATCAGAATAAAATTATTAATATATTAAAATAGCAACTATATAAAAAAGGATTACGACAAATAAAAATTAAAAGTAACAATGTTTTTTTCAATTTTTTAATACAACAAAACACAATAATATTTTTTTTAAAAACAAATTTTCATTATTTGAATGCAAAACCTCGCTTTAAAAAGCAAATATTTTTTAAATAAGACAACTATCGCAAAAAAGTCTTATACCAGGAAGAAAATTTTGTTTTGTTAACTCAAAAAAGATTTCAATCAAATATTTTGACCAAAAGTTTTAAAAAAATATAACAAAATACAAAATGGTCATTATTGGACCCATTTCAAAAATTAATAATAAAAGAAACTAATAATGTTGCAACTGCGCTTTTTTAAAAGAGAGAGCAAATAATTTTTTTTCAGAGGTAGATGGCGTATCATTACGGAGTTCTAAATTAGATACAGCGAGAGATTTCCATACGGAATGGCTACCGATCAGCTGGAGCCGATGCGCGTTTTCTTGTTTCCTTTTATAGTGTTTCCTGAATGTCTCGAAAACTATTCAGTCTTCGAATTACAATTGATTCAACAAATTAAAGAACGTAAAATTCTCTACAAATACATGATTTTATTTTATTTTATTATTATTTTTTTTTTTTGCTAGCTTTAATAGTTTCGCAGATAATGGCTCTCAAAAATGGAAGATGCTCAATAATTTCCGACCATCTAGACCAGCGTCGGCACGTTACCTATCTGGAAAAAAAACTTTTAAAACTGCGCTTTCATTTAAAATAAACCGTAAATCTGACATTATTAGTTTTTTAAATTTATTTTTGAAATGGGTCCAATAATTTATCACCCTGTACAAATACGCGAAGGGTAATCTCTATCTCTACTAATAATAAAGGAGAATGTGTGTGTTTCTATGTGTTGACGCTCTATAGGACAGACCACTAAACCTGGAGCTACGAAATTTGGCACAAACATACTTTGGAGGATGGGGGTGTGCACCTTGGAGCCCTATTTTAGAAATTTTAATTAATTGAAAATTAAGTGAAATTTTGGAGTTTTTTCGTGATAACGTCCGAAAATATTGCAGTACAAAAATCATTTTTACGCTATCTGAAAGCGCAAAAAATTGCCTTTTCAATTGTATCAATTAAGTTGACGTGTACTTTTTCTCTAATTTTAATGAATTTAAAAAAATTATTTTTGGCATAATTTACAATACATTTCATTGTTGCAAAGCAATTCAAACCGTTTTCATTATTTAAACACATATTTATTTGTGTTTCTCTTTCATTGTTGAAATATAAGATAATATACTAATAAATTTCACTTTCTTTTTCTATTTGGTCAATTTTTCAGTGAAATCTGTAAAGAAAGTCCTCAAGATACTAAATATATTATGAAATAATCCAGTAAGCTGAACGATTTTGATTGCTGTGTTTTAATTTTTTTATCAGTGTGTTTTAAGCCATTTAACATGATTCTGGACGTAAAATGTGGCGCGCCATTTTATTTTTGAAATCAAATCAATATTTTGCATAAGGAATGATACGGACATTTACTTGACTCCATTAGGAACGTTCTTGTAGACCACGAACAGAACAGGTTCAAGGCTACGAAAAGCACGCGGGTTAAATGCCTATCGGAATTTGAACCTTAAAATTACTTTGTTAAGGGAATCATGAATATCAAATTATGCATAAGATATTCAATTGAAATTATATTCCCGAATAACAAGCTGGTCGACGAAGGCGGCTAGTTAGCAATAAAGTAGCTAAACTAAAAGTTGATTCTGATTCTTCTGCAGGTTTAGAGTTTAATTATCTTAATAAATAAAGATATCCTAACGGGATCCGTCTTATACCCTTATCAATTTATGACGTAGATTATTTGCAAACAACAGAAACACCCTATGAAGAAACCATTGAGATGGATTCTGGGCACGCGCATTAAATGGCATGGATAGCATGCACTTTTTTACGCCCTTTTTTGCAAATTATTTATTTATGAGTTATGAAAATGGTTGTTGTATATATTGACATACAAATATATCAAATGTCTTTCAATATTTAAAAACTAAATATATTTTAAGAAAATTTAAAAACTATAAAGAGAAAATTCTTTCAATTCCTCCATTCGTTTTAATTTTTAATAAATTGGAGTTTGAAATTCATTATCTAAAACCGAATTTATTTTATTGTATAGCAGGAAACGCATGGAGCTTTTCAAAAACAATTATATCCTTAAACATATCGTTTCAAGAAAAATATATTTGTAACGAACTTATGCTTCTGAAGCTATTGTCTATTTATTTCGTTTAAGAATATATATATATATATATATTAACGCAATTTTATTCATATAGAAGCACATATTTAAGAAATAAAATGTTAAAAAAGAAATTGCCTTTCTTTGGAACCTTTTTGCTCATTTGTCATTCGACTATCCCCTTTTAAGGACTATCCTCTCCGAGCTAGTTTATCTGTGACTTCCTCTCCACACATGGCAATAGTTCGATCTACGGAGAATTAAAATTAACTCAAACTTTACGATTTACAAGCTCAAAGACATGACGTATACCTGATACGAATCAATATATAGCCTTGCTTCGGGTATTATTGTAACTAAACTATTTAATACTTTACAACTCATATTACTCAAATTGTATATCTTTGAGGTACGATCATTCCACCATTTGATTCCATTCCTAAAGTGAAATTCCATTTTTTTGGATCACTTTGGTTCATTTGACAGTCCACTATACTCTTTGCAGGAATATGCTGTCCAAGCTAGTTCATACCTGATGGCACAGAATTAAAAATAGCTCAAACCTTACTATTTACGAATTTAAAGACGTAATGTATTTATTCCCTGATGAGAATCAATATCCCCTTGAATCATTGAAACTAAACTAATTAATACTTTACAACTCATATAACTCAGATTGTATACTCGTAAAGTGCAATCATTCATAAATTGCCCATTAAATTACATTAAATGTACCATTGGCGTGCGGTAGTTATAAGACCTTCTGAAGCAGATAAATTTTTAGTTAACTTAATAGGGCACAATAATATTCATACAAGCTTAAAAAATTTATAATAGTAAAACATACAGAAATGGTCAAAAGTATTGAAAGACCGTATTTGAAAAGCATGGTATTAATGCTCAACTGATTTAAATCCGACTGAGAATCTGTGGAGTATAATTGGCAGAAAAAACATTTCAAAATCATCCTAAATCAAAACAAGAGCTTCAGAAGACTATAATTAAGGTACGGAACCATACAATTCCGGAAGAAGTGTCCAAAACATCGCTAATCCCATGTCAAAAACAATAGCTGCAGTGATCGAAGTCGAGGACCAACAACATATTAAACGCTTTCAGGTTGAACTGCAGTGATTTATTAGTTTTGCTGCGGAAAAGAATTTAGTATGTGGTCTCTATTAATGCTTTTTTCTATTAATTAATATGTGACGTTTTTCACAAACTGTAACTTTCAATTTTGTGCTCTTTTTTATACATATAAATAATCAATTTTGTTCAATAACTTACTCAAAACTTGTCTTTCACTTGTTTTAACCCTTTATAAGACCATTTTTTTCTAGAAGTGGTATAATAAAATAACTTTGGAATTGAGATTAATTCAAGAAGAGAAATTCATTTAGCTTATTGGGTGACATTATTTTTTATTAATTAAATTTATTAATTAATAATTAACTACCAAGTCAAGACACTATGGTTTGAGATAAGAAATTGGAATATACAGGTTTTTGTTTCATCGAAAAAATTGGCGAGAACTTACGCCAACGTTAAAAAATGATTTAAAAATTGATGGATTTTGTGGGAAGTATATTCTCACGGCCCGAGATTCAAAATCACGAGGTCCGTCCCAAAATAGCCCTCGTGTTGCTTCAAAACGGGACGTTAATATAACTAAACTAAAATAATATTCCGACGACTTTAGAAAGGGTTAAGCAGAATTTCACTTTTAAAGGTATTTCACAAAAGAATACAACTAAGTTAAGTGGATGCAACTGGCAAACAATGCATCTTGCAATAATTTTGGCCAGTATTTGATAATTTTGGCCAGTATTTGATAATTTTGGCCCTCCATCAGTTTCAAAAAGTCACGTGCTCAGTGCGTCAGAATGAAAAAAAAATATTACGTAATGAGCCAGCTCAGGTGTCGTCTTCTTCATCAGGTCATTCTTCAAAATTTCGAGGTCCAAATCATTGTCTTCAAAGCGTTCCACGTCCGTTCAACTGGTTCAGCAACTGTAATTGTTGTAAACTCAAGGACATGGGACGGCGTTCTGTCTTCAAAAAGATACATTAATCAAACTAAACGAAACAAATTCAAATATTGGAAACAGACTTTGTAATTTTAAGCTGTGGTTAAATGAAGAGGAAGACAACAGAGCCGCCAACCCTTCTCGAGGCACCCTTCTCCACCAACAGTAGGACATTAGATCCACAAACACCTGGCATGCACCAGATTTATATAGACGGTAGAGCTATAATGGAATCGAATTTTGATGTGGTGTCCCAATCGCAAAGTGGGAGACCCAGCTACTAGGTCACCAAGGCCTTTAGCAAGTTCACGCCGGCTCTTGCTGTTGGCATACCTCACGGCGACCCGCCTACTCGAAAGGGTGTAAGGCCTGTAAAGCCGCTGGAGAGAGAATCAATTCGCTAGTATTCATTTTAAATTTCAAAAAGCATACAATCAACGCCAACATGGGTGGAATTTGTTTACTGAATGTATGTAGATTTTTACAGTCAAGGAAAAAAAATAATAATATATGAAAATTACAAATTGTCCCATGCAGGGGACAAGAACCAAGACTGAAAAAAGTGCAATTAAAACACACACGCACCTCAAGAACATATGTACAGAGCCCTGTAGGGTAATATATCCACAGCCTACCTGTTTACATAGAGACAAAATAAAAGCAAAACAATCTGAATCGATAAATAAGCAAGATGTCACTAAGAGCCAAAGCTACCAGAGATTGGAACCGAAAAATATAACATATAAAATAAGAGAAAAACAATTTTTAAAAAATAAGTAAATACAATCAATTCCCATAAATAAATGTTATGGATACGAAAATCTGCACAATACCACAAAAAAGAAGAGGGAAAAAAGGACAAAGGACTTACCCCACTTCTGCCGCCCTAATTTCATCACAAATACCCTTGGCTCTTGCTGTTTCCACCGGGTGGCAACCGTAAGAGCACTTTGCTTTATCCGACGGTACTGAACGAATGCGCAATATGAAAACTTATGGCGATACACGCCGATTAAAAGTTATGTGGTACCGCCCAATAGGATATACAATTATGAGTCACCGGTGGTACACGCCGGCATGAACATGTTAATAAATAGTAAAAGATCGGGCAGCAGCCCTAAATAGTGCTTTACTTCATAGGGAGGCGCTGAACAAATGCGCAAAATAAAAACTTATGGTGATACACGTCCGTGAAAAGTTATATGGTACCGCCCAATTATATATCCAAGTGTGAGCCACTGGTGGTACCCGCCGGCATGTACGAGTTAAATAGTAAAAGACCGGGCGGCAGCCCTAAGAGCTCTTTGCTGTATAGGGCGGCGCTGAACTAATGTGCAATATGAAAACTTATGATGATATGCGCCAGTGAAAAGTTATGTACCGCCCAGTGGGGATATCCACGTGTGAGCCACCGGCGATACACGCCGGCAAGAACGTATTAATAAATACTAAAGCATTTCAATTTAATCTATCATTTTTAGTTAAATGAATTTATATTTTAATATTGAGTTGAATAAAAAAAAAAACCAAAAATGTCCTACCAAATGCTGAAAGTTTTGAGTTCGTTCATTGAGAGCGTTCATTTATAGTTTTAAAGTTAAATTCATTTGCTGAAGAAAGCACAAAACATCAAAATTTTGTGAGAAATTCAATATTTTCATCCTGTTCAAAGACAATTCCATCGGTGAAATAGGATTGGTTGATTAAATCAAGTGGAACCAGTTATAGAAGTGGCTGTTGAAAATCACATGTTTTAAATTTTTAAATTTTTCTGTAACAAACAATAATTTACGAAATTAAATATTTACTGTAATGCATGATGAAAATAATTCTTCGAAGGGCTCAAACAGTTCTATGAATTCAAAATATCATCTAAACTCCACGAATTCAAATTCCAATAAGACTAAGTTATTTATTTCACTCTTTATTTAAACAAAAATTATTTTTAAAGAGTTGGTTCCGGTCATTTCAGAAAAACGTAACGTGTCTTTTGATTATGTGATTTTTTTGTAATGCACCATTAAATTTTACTTTATGTAATTCCATCTTGAATTTCGATTTCCTGTTCACAAAATTTCCTTATATTTTTCTAAACAAAAGCTCGGCTTCTGTGATCATTGAACAAAACAATATTATTTCGAGAATTACTACTTCTTTCAGCATTTCTAAAAGTCATTAGGAAGAACGGAAAAGACTTCGTCTTTTTTTTTAAGTATGGGCTAAAATTCTGGGAAAAAGAATTTATCTTTAATAAGAAATGTAGAATTGTATTGGTAACTTTGGTAAAATCTTTTTAAATTTTTTTTCTTTTCATTTAAAGCTTTTACTCAGAACCAAATTGTCCACAAAGCTTCCCATATTTCAACAAAACTCCCACACTGTATCCATAAGTGGCATCTCCTTCTAATGATTTTTTAAAACTTTGCGGAAAGTAGGCTTAGTGCTCGAAATTTGAAACAATTGAATAAACGAGGCTCTGTCATTTATTGTTATTGTTTTCCATAATTACTAAAAAAAATAACTGATTATGTCTCACAGGCACGCCAGATTTTCGTGGAAGCCAAATGAATGAGTGAAGCCACTTTCCATCCTGACCTTGCCTGATACTTCCGGACCTTAATCTGGAGGGTTCATCGAGCTCTTCATGGTGGAAGGCAGCATCTTCGGATGCGTCACTGCCTTCCATTAAGATTTTTTAAAATTTTTAATTTAAATTGAAATCGATTAAATTAATTTTCAATTAAAAAAGATTTTTATAACTTTGTGCAAAATAGAATAAAAAGTGCACGATTTTTGAAACAGTTCGATAACTGACGCAGTGTCATTTATTGTTATTATTTACCATAATTATCAAAGAAAGTCTACTGATTACACTTCGCACGTACGCCAGTTTTTCGTGAAAGCCAAATGAATGCATTAATCACTTACCATCCTGACCTGGGTTAATGCGTTCGAACCTTAGCCTGCAGGGTTCATCCAGTCCTTCGTGGTGGGAGGCAGCATCTTCTGATGCGTCAATACCTTCCATTAAGATATTTTAAAATTTTTAATTAAAATTGAAATCGCTTAAATTGATTTTAAATTAAAATTGATTTGTTTTAACTTTGAGTAAAGTAGAACTAACAGTGAGCGAAATTTGAAACTATTCGATAACTGAGACTTGGCCGTTGATTGTTATTATTTACCTTAATTACCAAAGAAAGTTCACTGATTACACCTCGCAGGTACGCCAGTTTTTCGTGAAAGCCAAATGAATTTATTAATCACTTACCATCCTGACCTGGGCTGATGCTTTCGGACCTCAACCTGGAGGGTTCATCCAGTCCTTCATGGTGGGAGGCAGCATCTTCTGATACGTCACTGCCTTCCATAGCGGAGGAAGGTGGAGACACCCCATTGCTGGAAGGGTTGTTGTTGCCGGTCGTGGATGAATTATTGGAGGCAAAATGGGTCAGATTCAAACCCTGGGTATCTCGGCTGTCTACCTTCTCGTAGCCGTACCACCCTAGCAGCTCGTTCATCGTTGTTTCTGCATAGTCCTAAAAATGAAATAGAACCTTTCATTGAGATCCAGTGTTAAGGCGATAAGTTTTAAAACTTGAACATTGTTACATCATATCATGTTGAAAAAATATATAACATCTGATATAAACATATTTACTAGATGTACAAGGTGTTTCAGAAATACGGTACAACTTTAAATATCAGTAATGAAGATAACAAATGAACGAAACGATACAAAGCTTCCATTTGCACGGGAACGATAGAAATGAAACCTGATTGTTTTCTGTCACAAAACCAGAATTTATTGACAGCATAGTTTACAATTTAAACCACCATTTGTCTCTGCAGTTGGTGGAGTGATGCGTTATGTGAGATAAGACGATGAGTTCAAATGTTCAATATCATCTCCCAACAAGCAACACCACCTATCTCATTTTTTTGAAATTTCAAACTGAAAGAAAGAACTGAATATTTCGCTACTAATAGCGAATATTTCTGAAATTTTTTAACATCTGGTATAAACATGAGACTGCATGCTACAACTAGATGTGAAAAAAATTCAGAAATATTCGTTATTGGTAGCGAAATATTCAGATCTTTATTCCTCTTTGAAATTTCAAAAAATTGTGATAGGTGGCGTTGCTTGTTAAGCGATGATATGTTCCATTTAGAAACACAGATGTCAGACGAGAAACCACTGAAACCAATTTTTCAGTCTATATGGAAAGCAACATTTGTGTTTCAAGTGTTCTGGCTCAATATAATCCAATGATTCTAGTGCCGCGAAAATGTTTTTCTTTTGTCAGAAAACTCTGTTCCTTGCTGAGAACGACACACTGACAATTAATAAGACCTACTAGGTACGCCAATTTCGACATTTAATAGGATCGTCTCCGACAACAAGAGCATAATGAATTCTAAATTTGCTGCATTTACCGATTAATTACCTAATTCTACTTTCACGCAAAAAAATCTGGTTTCATTTCTATCCTGCATCAAACAGATTTATTTGTATCTCACTGTTCAAATTATTAGTTTTAAATTGTTCTGTCTTCGTAGATTACCACTGCATTAAAAAGTCAAACCTAAATTAACACTGCTGACAAACAAGTTAAGTATGGCCACACAAAAAAAACCCTCAATTTTTTTTTATAGGTAACGTCAGTCTTTCGATACAAATAAAAAAGAACAACAACTTTTAATTTGTGTTTCCTTCCTGAGACTGTATCTTCTCTGCTACCTTATTTTATACTTCAAGGGTCATTGTCACGTAGGCATTGATTTGAAACACTGACGATGAATTGAGATTCAGCGATCTCGACGATTGAAGCTTATTTTCCTTTCATAGGAATATGCACGCTTGCAACCGATAAGTATCTATAAACAGTGATAATGAATTCATAAGTTCCACTTTCGAAGTATATCAAACCGACTACGACAAATTTGTATTTGTGACATCCTAACTCAATGAATTTTTCCTTAAGAAAGAAAGAACGCTGGATCTCCTGTTGCTACGATTTGCAATTCGATTAGATTCTGCTGTCTAGCTGAGAATTGCAAAGAAAGACTTTTTTGAACGTGTAGTTCTTATTAATAATTATTATAATTCTAATTTTAAAATTTGACAAAGATTATTCTTATTTAAAATTTTATTACATACTGTTATGTTTGTTATGCACGAAGTTGACATCTTTGCCATATATTATCATTCCGCTAATCAATGTCGTATTTTTGTTGACTTTAAGCAGCAGTTCTGGACTAAAAACTTTGTAAATCTTGAAGGATCATAAAGGTCGAAAATTAGTAGTGAAGAAAAAAATAATACCCAAGAATTTTTTATACAAGTAGTAATGCTAATATATATACATGCTCTTAAAAGTACAAGAAAAAGACTAGAAGATTGCACCTAGAGGGCTTATTATCTGTTCTAATCTAAATAATTTTAAAACATATGGAAATAAGGGCTACGATAGTTCGTCAAGAAAATGCAAGCTAGGTTAAAGAATACAGCATCAAGGACACCAAATTAAATTGGTCCTAAATGTGAATTATAATGTGTTAAAAAATATGTTTATTAAACTATACTTTTTCAAATTTCTTCGTGAATATATTTATCAATCCATTTATAGAACAGAGATTAGCATGAGTGTTAATAACTAAATGAAATAAAAATATTCTTATTAAAAATCTATTCATTCTATAAAACTTTGCTAATATGCAAAACATTTTTGTGATTTAGATTGAGAATATATCAATCCATTTGTGAACAAAGCAGCGTATATGTTTAATATTCTACTTTTGAACTAAAAAAAAAACTTATTTAAAATCTCATTAACCATTTTAAAATTTTTTTCACGGCATTACTTGGTGGAATTAATTTCATTATGATAACCTGTAAATAGAACAAGAATACATATATGAAAACCAAATGAAAGAAAAATATTCTATATAAAACTCTATTAATTCTATTTTAAAACTTCATAAAATTTGTGATTTGATTGAATTACATATATATCAATCCATTTGTAGAACAAGAGTATATATATGATATATTCTTGAAACCAAAAAAAAAAAAAAAATTTATTAAACTCATTACCATATTTTAAACTTTTTTTACACGGCATTCATTTTGGTGAATTAAATTTCTTTCGTGATTATATAAATCCGTAATAGAACAAGAATAGCATGTGTTAAAACTAAAATGAAAGAAAAATATTCTTTAAAACTCATTAATTTGATTTAAAACTCTTTGCATGGCAAACAATTCTTGTGATTTGATTTGAATTCGTTGAGAATATATCAACTACTTGTAAAACAAGAGAAGCGTATGTTAATATATTCCTACTCTTGAAACAAAAAAAAAAAAAAAAAAATCTATTAAAACTCATTGACTTGATTTTAAAACTTTTTTTTACACAGCATTCATTTTGCGGAATTAAATTTCTTTCGTGATTATATAAACTCAATAGAACAAGAATAGCATGTATGTTAAAACTAAAATGAAGAAAAATATTCTATTAAAACTCATTAATTTTGATTTAAAACTTTATTGAAATAACTTTTTTGTGATTTGAGAATTCTTGAGAATATATCAATCATTTTAGAACAAGAGTATATATTACGCATATATTCTACTCTTGAAACTAAAAAAAAAAAAATCTTATTAAAACTCATTAACTATGTTTAAAACTTTTTTTACACGCATCTATTTTGAATTAAATTTCTTTTCGTGATTATATAAACCGTAAGAATAGTATGTATGTTAAAAACTAAAATGAAAGAAAAAAATTCTTATTAAATATCATTAATTTGATTTTAAAACTTCTGGTGACATGTGAACAACTTTTGTGATTTGATTTGAATTCTTGAGAATATATCAACAGAACAAGAGTAGTATATGTTTTATATTCTACTTTGAAACTCAAAAAAAAAAACAATTTTTTAACTCATTAAATAAATTTCATCTTAGCATTCATTTTGGTGAATTAAATTTCTTTCTGTGATTATATAAACTGACATAGAACAAGAATATATGATGCAAAAACTAAATGAAAGAAAAAATACTTCTAATTAAAACTCATTATGATTTTAAAACTCTTGCGCACATGGCAACAACTTTTGTGATTTGATTGAATTCATTATATAGATAATCCATTTGTAGAACAAGAGTAGCGTTTATGTTATTATCTACTCTTGAAACTAAAAAAAAAAAAATCTTATTAAAACTCAATTACTGATTTTAAAATTTTTTACACAGCATCTATTTTTGGTGAATAAATTTCTTTTCTGTGATTGTAAACTGCAATGAACAAGAGTATGTATGTTAAAAAACTAAATGAAAGAAAATATTCTATTAAAACCCATTAATTCTGATTTTAAACTCTTGCGCACATGGCAACAATGTTGTATTTGATTTGAATTCTTGAGAAGCTCAATCCATTTGTAGAACAAGAGAGTACATATATGCCTTGAATGCTAAATACGTAACCGAACGGGAAGCACAG
>BGPR01001899.1:0-42385 GCA_013235015.1 Araneus ventricosus | reverse complement strand
GAGAAAACTTCTTGCGTACATGGCAACGACTTTTTTGTGATTTGAATCGTGAGAATATATCAATCCATTTAGAACAAGAGTAAGTCATATATGTTTAATATATCTTCACTTTTGAAACTCAAAAAAAAAATGTTATTAAAAACTCATTAACTTCATATTTACACTTTTTTTTACACGGTCATTCATTTTTTGGGAATTAAACTTTTCGTGATTTATAACTCCGTATAGAACAAGAATAGCATGTATGTTAAAAACAAAAATGAAAGAAAAAATATTCTACCTAAAACTCATTAATTTCATTTTAAAACTACGCGCACATGAAAAGCTTTTTGTGACTGAATTTGAAATTGAGAATATATCAATAACCATTTGTAGCAACACAGAGTAGTATATATGTTTTAATATATTCTACTCTTGAAACTAAAAAAAGAAAAAAAAATCTTATTAAAACTCATTAACTCTATTTTAAAAACTTTTTGTTACACGGCATTCATTTGGATGAATTAAATCTTTCGTGATTATATAAACTGTAAATAGAACAAGAATAGCATGTATGTGATAAAATGAAAGAAAAAATATTCTTATTAAACTCATTAATTCTGATTTTAAAACTTGCGCACATGGCAACAACTTTGTGATTTGATTTGAATTCGTTGGAGAATATATCAATCCATTTAAAACAAGAGTAGCGTATATTTTAATATATTCTACTCTTGAAACTAAAAAAAAAAAAAAAATCTTATTAAAACTCAGATCTGATTTTAAAACTTTTTTACACAGCATTCATTTTGGTGAATTAAATTTCTTTCTTTCGTGATTATATCAAATGTAATAGGAACAAGAATAGCATGTATGTTAAAACTAAAATGAAGAAGAAAAATATTCTTATTAAAACTCATAATTCTATTTTAAACTTTACTTGGCAAGCAACTTTTTGTGATTTATTTGAATTCATTGAGAATATATCGTCCATTTGTAGAGACAAGAGTAGCGTATATGTTTAATATATTCTACTTTGAACTAAAAAAAAAAAAATCTTATTAAAAACTCATTGACTCTGATTTTAAAACTTTTTTTACAGCATTCATTTTGGTGAATTAAATTTCTCTGATATATATAATCCGTAATAGAACAAGAATAGCATGTATGTTAAAACTAAAATTAAGAAAAAATATTCTTATTAAAATTATTAATTCTGATTTAAAACTTCGCACATGGCAACAACTTTGTGGATTTGATTCATTGAATTATATCAATCCATTTATAGAACAAGAGTAAAGCTATATGTTTGAATAATCTACTTGAAAACTCAAAAAAAACAATTTTCCCATTAACTCATATTTTAAACTTTTTTTACACGGCATTCATTTTTGGTGAATTAAATTTTCTCGTGATTATATAAACTACTAGAAACAAGAATAGCATGATGTTAAAAACTAAAATGAAAGAAAAATATTCTATTAAAACCTATTAATTTTGATTTAAAACTTCTTGGCACATGGCAACAACTTTTTTGTGATTTGATTGTTGTATGAGAATATATCAATCCATTTGTAGAACAAGAGAAGCGTTTATGTTATATATTCTACTCTTGAAACTAAAAAAAAAATCTTATTAAAACCATTGCTCTGATTTTAAAACTTTTTTACACAGCATCTAGAATTAAATTTCTTTCGTGATTATATAAACTCAATAGAACAAGAATAGCATGTATGTTAAAACAATGTAGAAAAATATTCTAATTAAAACTCATTAATTTGATTTAAAACTTCTGACATTCAATAACTTTTTGTGATTTGATTTGAAGGAGAAATATCAACCATTTGTAGAACAAGAGTAGATATATGTTTATATATTCTACTCCTTGAAACTAAAAAAAGAAAAAAATCTTATTAAAACTCATTAACTCATTTTAAAATCTTTTACAGCATCTATTTTGATGAATTAAATTTCTTTCGTGATTATATAAACTGTAATAGAACAAGATATACGTATGTTAAAAAATGAAAGAAAAAATATTCTTATTAAAACTCATTAATTTGATTTTAAAACTTCTTGGCACATGTAAACAACTTTTGTGATTTGATTTGAATTGTTGAGAATATATCAATCCATTTGTAAACAAGAGTAGCGTATATGTTAATATATTCTACTCTGAAACTAAAAAAAAAAAAAAAAATCTTAAAACCATTACTTATTTTAAACTTTTTTACACAGCATTCATTTTTGGTGAATTAAATTCTTTCGTGATTATATAAACTGTAATAGAACAAGAATAATGTATGTAAAACTAAATGAAAGAAAAAAATTCTTTTAAAACATAATCGATTTTAAAACTTTGCGCACATGGCAACAACTTTTGTGATTTGATTGAATTCATTGAGAATATATCAACATTTGTAGAACAAGAGTAGCGTTATGTTTAATATATCTACTTGAAACTAAAAAAAAAAAAAAAATCTTATTAAACTCATTGACTCTGATTTTAAACTTTTTTTACACAGCATTCATTTTTGGTGAATTAAATTTCTTTTGTGATTAAAACATCATGAACAAGAATAACATGTATGTTAAAAAACTAAAATGAAAGAAAAATATTCTTATTAAAACTCATTAATTCTGATTTTAAAACTTCGCACATGAGCAACAAGCGGATTTGATTTGAATTCATTGAGAAATATCAATCCATTTAGAGAACAAGATAGCGTATATGTTTACTAGTATACCTTGAAACTAAAAAAAAAAAAAATCTTATTAAAACCATTGACTCTGATTTAAAACTTTACACAGCATTCATTTTTGGTGAATTAAATTTCTTTCGTAATTATATAACCGTTCCGTAATAGAACAAGAATAGCATGTATGTTAAAAACTAAAATGAAATAACAAAATTCTTATTAAAACTCATTAACTCTTATTTTAAAATTTTTTCATACGAAAAAGCATTGAATATTTTGGCAATTCTTTCGCCTCCAAAAAAAGAATTATTTTTAATTTCCCACCGAAAAAATATATCATTCCAGTTGGCGTGACTGGAATAGTCTATGCATATTTAAATGCTCAAATGACATTACAGCACCTTCCCAAGATGCCCCTCTAAGGGAAAAATTTCTTTAAGACATTAAGAAGCTTCACGCTACTCCCTCACACAATTAACTCGAATTATCACAGGCGGCAGATTCCATCTCCATTACGGAGCATGCAAATGGTTCCACAACATGTCCTTCTTCCCCACCTCCTTCAATAAACACCTTCCTTCCTTTCCCCATTGAAAGGCAAATTTAAAAGGCGAAGGGGTGAGCCCTTTTCGGGCTGAGGGGGGGTAGGGAGAATTAGGTTAAGATTAGTCCAGATGCATGTTACCGCGGGATATGATTGTCACTGGGCGGTGACATGCGATGACAAATGACGTCATAGAGGGCACCGCCCTAGCGAAGGGGCCGATTTGTTCATCCGACTGATTCAGAAAGCCGATGTAATCAGCGCTGAGAGGTTGCCTAATGTCCGTTTTTTGCCCACCAACCCGTCCTCTACGAAATGAAATGAACGAAATTATCACTGTTTCTTTTTAGGGGGAGACCTTTTGCTCTAAGAATGAATTATCACTGTTCGCCATCGGAGAAGAATTAAATTATGGTTTGTTCTTCTTCCTTGCGCGGTAGTTTTCGTGATGATTTCGATTTTCTTTTTTGTTAATATCGATTAGTGTGATTGGGTTTTGGGTCGGTGCAGGTGGAAACATAGACCGGGCGTTAAAGGATATGTTATGAAGAGTTTGGGATTTTATTACCATGGTCAAAAAGGATGAGGCTGCTTAGGGTAGAGAGCCGGTATTAATAAAAAGTGAGGCGATAAAAATACATTTATTGAAAACAGATTTTAAAAATACGCTTTTATTAGTGCATTAAAAATAGGTTTCTATTTCAATTATTTTCTACTATTTAGACTTTAATTTGCAATTCATTACTAAGGACCAGTTTTCTGGTTTGTTTATTTTGGATTCACAGAACGTTTTCCGGTAACCCCCCGTTTTAAGCAATCGCCAAACCCATTTGCATACTGTATCGAGTGCCGAGTTCGATCCAGTTTTTTCCTTAGTACACAAAGCATTGATTGTGTTCTTTTTGTTGGTTTATTTTTATTTTAAACTGCTAAAAAAAACTCTTAAAAGCTCTTAAAACGGCTAAATTTCAAATGGAACGATTGTAATGAGCTAAATCGTTTGTTTAGAAATTTAACCACCAAACAAGCCTACAAACTGCAATAAGAATATCAGATTTAACATTTTCAAAGGATCCTTAAGCCATTACATTAAAAAATTATACTTTAAACATTAATTAACTTCTTCAAACAGAGTATTGAAATTTTGAAGATTCCCATTGACGAAGCATTACACCCGAAGTCGATCGGTATAACGAAAATTCTACATTACCCCAAATAAACAAAACAGGAACTTGTCCACAAATTTTGTGGAATTTTGACTTATACCCCTCGAATTAACCACCAGGTAGCGCCCTTTATGTGGAACCAAAATTTAATTAAATCAATTGCTTATCTGATAATAATTAACACCTGAAAATATTTAAATAGCATATTGTCCTTGAAATCACTTAACTGTACAGCATTTCAGAACCACAGCACTTCAGGAAATGAGCGAAAAATCAGTAACAACATTCCATCTTTACAAACATGAAACAAGTCAAATTACGTAAAAGTATACAAACATGCGGAAATTGCGCTAAAGTATGACTAGCTTTAATTCGCAAATATATAAGTCGAAATTTTAAAAAAATATTTTTCTAGCGGTACATTCATGGTATATTTTTGCATAAAATTAAAAATGAAGCTTCTCCTCCATACTTCTTCTTCCTACCAAATGTAATTCATTTGCTTGTTCACTTTTCTTCTTTGCACAACAGAACAGCATGAATTCGCTTCTTATATTCACTATTGTTCTTATATCCTCTATTATATACATATGAAATTCTATTTGTTGATTTTCAAAATACGGTACAACCCTGGTATTAGAACTAAAGCGGGGCGCTTCGGATAACGATATTTTCGGTTAAGTCATGAGCATCTATTACTATTTTGTATCTATTTGCTGTAATTCTGAAATGTTTTCAGAGTAAAGCGAATTCAAAACTCTCTTTGTAGGCAACACTTACGTTCTTTCTTAAAGTGTTAACCTCCGTCGGGTGCAATATCCGCACCGGCAAGTTTGGGCGAAATGCGCCTAACAGGTACAGGTAAACGATATGGTAATTAATATTGTTAGTGCCCATTAAATTTAATTTTGGAGTTCTAAAATTAATCACTGGCCTTATTGGGGAGGCTTATAAGACAAAAGTAGGGATGTCGTTGTAAAAAAGTCTCGCCTTCGCAATTATTTCCGTCCAGTACAGTACGCGTTTTCTGGAATTTCGATTTCTGAGGAGTTTCAGATAACCCGGCGTTCGGTTAAAAGGGGTTTTACTGTATATGCGTTTAAAGGTAACACGTATTATATTTAACGCAATGTTTCGCGTTAAACCTATATATAATAACTTTAAAAAACGCAGGGTTTTTTTTTCTATAATTTATAAAGTAGTAGTATACTTTATAAAGCATTACTAAGTACTAATTTTTTAAAATTTATACTGGAAAAAACCAAAAGAAGTTGATTTGGATGAAATAAGCGCAAATATAGAAAGTAACAAGTATATACAGTAACATATAATGACGTTAATTAACTATTTAGGATGAAGTTTACTTAAAAGCTATAAGCAAGACATGTCAAAAAATATCTGTTTATGTTTACGATGGAAACGATTTGCTTTATCATCGCTTAGCCACTAGAAAATTATTAAATATTTTTTCTTTTGAGTTGAGGGGGAAGATAAAAGATGTTTTCTTTCACATGCATATAAATTTACCTAGCATTTTCTTACATTATACTATGCAGCAATGCACGAGCACACATAAAAAAATCTCTTTTCGAACATCAATAGTACTGAAGGCATTATGCATGATAAAGGCATTACAAAGGCATGCTTTTTTTAAAATTTTGGACAACAAGGCAGTATTACACAAATGCAAACAAAAGCATAACTTTTTAAACTTTGGAATGAAGATTTTAAGCGGAGATTAAACGTAACTTATTCATTCTATTCGAAAATTGAAAAAACTGAAAAGCTTAGGACGATTTCACATTAATCGGATAAAAATATTATTTCATGGTAACATTCATTTAATTTTTTCTGAAAAATAACTTAGTAAAATAATTTTCTTTAGCTTGTTCTCAACTGAGACGGTACTTAAATGGTTCTGATTCATTCTGTCGCAGTCACGTGGCGAAAGTCGCCGCGCATGTCATCCAACCTCACATTGTTTTGTGTGTAGGAAAAATGCCAACTTTAAAAATATTTTTAATTTTAAAAATATTTTAATTACTTTAAAATTATTACTTTAAAAATATAATAATATTAAAAAACAATTATTTAAAATTAATATTAAAATTATTAATACCAATATTATTAGTACTACTTATATAGTATTATATAGTATAATATATATACTAATATAATATAGTACAATACTAATACTATATAATTATAATTGTATAGTATACTAATTAGTATAATAATTAATATTTGTATTAATAATATTAGTATTATTAATGCTAAGATTATTAGTATTAATAATTAATACTAAAATTAGTTTAATTAAATAAAATTATTTAAAATTAATTACTTTAAAAATATTTTTAATTTTAAAAATATTTTTCTAACAAAATTTTTTCCTTTTAGTAAAATTCACTAATAAGCGCATTACCCTGCGCCATCAGAAGAATTTTAGATCAGATAATTTACATAGCATTTCTCTTCAATGTAAGAAATTTATGGAATCATTAAGAATTTATTCTCATGCTTTCCCACTGTTTATCGTTTGCTGAGTTAAAAATTATTCTATCTCAACTCAAGAGATGGAAATAAAATAGATGATTTCTTAGAATTGTTTACAGTAAGCTATTTCGCTTGATTAATATACGTAATGAGACTCGAAAATAGAAAGCTGTCTGAGATAAAAGTCAAAGTTCTTAGTTTAAATAAACATTTGGTTTTGTGAAATGTTCTCAGAATGAAAATTATTGAACGGATTTTCTTACATTCCTTAAACTTTGTTTTTCCTTTGCTATTATTTCCTTTTAACTATTAAAAAAAGAACTATTTAAAAAATCATTAAAATGGTTATGAATGCAATGCGGTTTTCTTACTTTCCTTAGACTTTTTCTTTTCTTTGTTTTAGTACTCTTTAAGAGAAGAGCTATTTTTAAAAAAAAATCCTCAAAATGATTGTGAATACAATGTGACTTTTTAAAAAGAAGTATTTCACGCGTAATAAAACCACGACAATTAAGTGCATTGAAAATAAGAAATATAAATAAAAAAGTCTCTTAGGCGAAAGTTAAACTATTAGCAAAAGAAAACATAGTGGTTTTAAGAAAATGATTATTGCTAAAAAATCTGTCCCTGATGAATAAAGTATCACATTTCTGAAAGCTAGTGCATTTAAATGCGAAAGATAATAAACCTAGCTTTCATGTTGTTGCTTTGGATGCCAATTATATTTGCTGATTAAGTTGTAATCAATTTTTTTCTGACCTGGGGTAACTTTGCATCGGAAAGGAAGTATTCTTCGCACCATGGAAATTTGCGGTAAAAAGCAGTCCAAGTTGGTTTTTTAAATTAATTTTTCTATTAAATAATGATAAGAATGTTTTCTTTAGAATCAAATATGTCTAAGGTGTATAAAAGGAAGTTAGGGGCTTGTAAACATATGGAGTTTTCTCCAGAGACCTTACAGGCTTTATTTTACGCTATTTCAAAAGTTTAAGGTACTCTTAAAGGGGCAGAAACTTTTTTGGTATCCCAAATGAAGTTTGTTACAGAAAAAAGTTAGTTCATATAAGGAAACATGAAAATCCTCTGGCTTTCTCCAATGAAAAGAAAAGGGCCGTTGCAATGTGTATTCAAGTTCAGTGACTTCGGTTTTCCTGTCAATACCATAGATCTTAAAATAATAACTATCGTTTATCTTATAAAGAAGGTGTGATAATACATATGTATGCTAATAACACACCCGTAAACAATCGCATAAAAGGATTTCTAAAATGTCTTCCTGATTTGACCAGATACAATGGCGTAAAATTGCTAATTATAATGAGGAATATATAATATTTATTTTCCTTGCATATTTCAGCCCGGGCTTTCAATAAATATATCTAAAAATGCATCCAGTTAATTTGTTTTTGAAATATATTGTGAAAAAGCTAGTGGAAAGAATTCCCGAGGTAACTTTGCACATAATTTAAAAAATTCATAATTAATTATTAATTGACATTATTATTATTTACATAATTAATTATATTACATTATCCGAATTTTGCTGCAAAAGGATTCTCAATTAATCACTCAACGAGGAAAAAATCGTAAAAGACTTTCTTTTAGATAAATACCTAAAACTAACCTCGAAATTCTGTCGGAAGTCACGAAAATTGTACAAACTAACACCATTTAACCCGTTGACAGGTTTTGTTCAAAATTGGATACTTATCTATATTACGGAGATAAAACTACATACTAAGTTGCACCTATCTAACTCAGCCCGTCTTTGATTTATCGGATTCACATGAACACACAGACAATTGACAGATTTTGTCCAAAATTTGTTACAGATTTACAATTCTGGTGTAAAGAAAACATACCAAATTTCATTCTTATAGCTCATCCTGTTTTTGAGCATTCGTATTCGCAGACAAACAAATATAATTTTTAAAAGAAATTCGGCCTCGGGAACTTAAACGTGGAGATATATCAAAATTTCGAGGTCGAAGTTTTTGACGATTTAAATACAGTAGAACCTCAATTATCTGGACCTCTATCAACAGAAGTCTCTACGAGTCGAGCAGGTACCGGAAAATGGAACTGATGGTGAATTGTGATTTTTATTTTCTTAAATAAAGTCGGCGAAATTTTTAGAAAAGGGTGTGAATTAGTTGTGGAGTTAATTTTCACAATGAGAAGGTTTGTAAAACGTCGTTATGGGGAGGTAATCTTTTATAACTCAAGAAGTTATTTAGAGAAAAAAAATAAAAACATTCTTAAGCTCTTCAATAGTGACGTGAGCTGATTGCGTGCATTTTCATTAAAAAATAATATAAAGGTAAATATGTCGGAAAGTTTCACTTTGTTGAACGGAGGAAAAAAAAATACTCTTTTCAGAACTCTCCTAGAGAATATTTCAGGAAATGCAAAGGAAATAGCGCAAATCGCGAATCCTCCTATCGAAACTGTTTTTAAAAAATGCATGTAAGAAGTTTGATAACAAAAAAAGTGTTTGTTAACTCCCTGACTGTGTATCCCACGATTACCATCGTTATCTGACCGTGGTTCAAAATTACGAATGTCTCAAAATAGCTCTCGTGTTTCTTCAAAGCAGGACGTTAATATAACTAAACTAAACCCGCGATTTCCGCAGGTAGGAAGCATGTCTATTTTCTGATGCATCCTACGATTTTCACACATGCGCCATTAACACTATGAGTCCTATCCCGCCTCAAACCGCTCGTCTGACAGAAGCAGGACTCGGGCGGTTTCGGGCGCCTGGGTGAATTTTTTAAGGAAAAATGTAGTTCCATTCATTGTTGACAATTGATCGGGTAACCATAGGTGTCGACCTCCTGGAATTTCTGTAAAGAACGTGACGATTCCATTCTGTTTCTGTGAGCGAAAATTCACTCCTATCCCGCCTCAAACCGCTCGTCTGACAGAAGCAGGACTCGGGCGGTTTCGGGCGCCTTGGTGAATTTTTTAAGGAAAAATGTAGTTCCATTCATTGTTGACAATTTATCGGGTAACCATAGGTGTCGACCTCTTGGAATTTCTGTAAAGAACGTGACGATTCCATTCTGTTTCTGTGAGCGAAAATTCACTCCAGGTTTTGAGGCAATGGAATTCTCACTCTAGCCGGGTTCAGAAAGTTAAACCGGTACCAACCAACTAGGCTAATGTGTTTACTTAGTGCTTTTATAGCGTTGGATCATATAATACTAATAAAGTTTTGCATATAAATAACAACTCGCTTGGCTCAACTGTATTTGAACACATTTGCAAACGTTGCATCTAAATAGTGATTTAACATATCCGCAGTCAGAGGGCTAATACATGATAGTACTAGCAGACTTATTTTTATAATTTCCAATGAACTGTTTAAAAAAACTTGTCGAAATATTTAATTTCGTTGTCGCTTTCGATAATCCGAGGTGATTGTGCTCGGGCATTCGAGGTATAACTATACTTCTTATACTTTCTCTTGCCTCTTGCATACTGTTTGTTACTTTCTCTTTGTATACTCCGTCAACTTTTAAATATATGACCTGATTTCTTTTTCTTTTCTTAGACTTGACTATACATATTTGACTATTATATTTTTATACGTTGATCTAGTGTTTGTGTGTGTTTGACTTTTTGATCCTTGCTTTTTTAATGGTTTTTTGATTTGGTGTTCTAAATTTTTTTTAAATTGTGTGATTTTTTTATAATTTTAATGTGACGGTGTGCAACATGGACTTTTGGAGCCTCAGTGTATTTTTAGAGCTTTTGTAATTGCGTGTTTTCATTTAAAAACATTTATGTGTTTACATTTTTATATATTGATGAGGTTTTGAGCTTTGAACTGTTGTATTCTCTGCAGTTACTTTTTTTTCTTTGTGTTTTAATTCACTTTGTGACTTGTGTTTTTTGTATGTTTTTGATCATGCACTCTGTAAATGGAGTCATCTCTGTAGTGTGCTTTCTTTGAATGAATAAATAAACCTTATAAATTTACCTTCTTTTAAGGGTGACATTTTATATATACATCAAGCGAATCAAGTATCTTTTCATAATTTGGTCTCAATAATTAACCTGTTCCATTTATTTTTTACTTGTCCTCTCTGTCCCTTAGATTCTGTTATTTCACTATCCCCAAACGGAGCGCACGCCACTGATGGAAAATTAATGCAATAAGGAATAACATCATTTGAGAACTTAAATATATATATACGAACGAGAATAAAATAAATTCAGATAATATAAGATGCATCTTTATCTTGACAAAGATAATGAATCTCTGCTTGGAGAACTAATTCCCATAGAAACCAATTAACTAAAAATTGATTAAGTTCTGTTATTTAGTCAGAGTACTGAATATTTAAAACTATTTCTATGTAACAATTTTTTCTTCTAATAAAATTCTTAGTAATTATATGCCGCCAAAAGCTATGCCCAAACATTAACTAAGATACTGAAAGTTGTCTTTAATCTCTTTAGATTTCTTCTTCAGGATTAACCCTACAGATCCATAAGATCTAAAGCGATATTTTAGTAAAAATTTAACTGATTTGTGAAAGTCAAATGTACAGAAACATTTTAATCCGCCCATAAATTTAATTGCTATTATTTCCTTCATTTGCATGTATGGGACTTCATTATGAAATGGAGATGAGAGAAATCCATTCTGAAGGCTAACCACACATGTGCCTACTGAAGTTTAAGTTCGAACCTGTATTTTTAGTCTGAACTAAAAAGGAAGGTGAAATCCTGTAAATACTGATAGGAAAATATTCTATAAGATGTTCTAGAAAAATGAGTGCACAATCTGTATATCTGTTAATAAATAATTAATAGCCAACATTATACCTTCATAACTCGAATCTATATATGTAAAACGCCAACGTGCGGGGACCAAAAGTAGTTCTTATTACTTATTGTCGAATGGCAACTGTCAAATGTAAACAAACCCCTGTACGAACGTATCAGACTGCTTCATTGAACTTTTTTACAGTTGCACTTAAATTAACGCTTAGCTCAGCTGATTAACCAGATAGCAAAGAAAGTTTGTCTAAAAGGTTTTGGAAACCTTGTCGTCGGCAATGGTAAAGGGTTGCCACAAAGGTTTCCATGACAAGGGTTGAAACTTTCGGCAAGGTAGCGGAAAGGTTCGCTAGTTAACAAGAAACAAGGTTTTCTGTAAGGTTTTCAGTAAGATTTCCCCAAGCTTTTATTACAAGCTTGTTTCAGGCCTTTCAAAAAGTTGTTAAGAGCCCTACTCCGGCAGACAAAATAGAACCCCTTCCTCCCCTCCGAAATCGAACTCCTACAAAGGGGCCAACCCCCTTTTTTTCCCCTTCTTCTGACGTCATCTTATTCCAACTTAGAGTTATCTGGACATCAATTAATTAGATCAATTAGGAATCTTAATTAAGCAACGCTTAATTATTAATTTCAATTAATTAATTTGATTAACCTATTTTTTAATTGATCTTACTTGTACAATTTCGTTGTAGATTGTGACAAACCTTCAAATTCCTCCGGAGATCGAACCCGGGTTCATAGATTTGGAAAGCAAGCGCACAAACCACTATGCCGGATGGGACTACACACGACGGAACAGGTGGTTCATGAAAAGCTTCCCTACGTCAATTTTGCGGAAATGCTTTCGCGGACAGCCTATGGAAAGAGAAATGGCAATCTTTCCGCAACCTTCTTTGCTATATGGGTAATGCAACAGCAAAATATTATTAGAAATGTTCGGTAGAGGGCTCGCCGTGTCACTGAAACCTCCATTCAGTTAGAGGGAAGAAGATGTAAAAGAAATCAAGATGATAGAAATAGGCGTAAAACAGAAAGTTTAATCAAGTGCGAAAATAAGTTTAACCTTCGCCAGATAGGCAATCGCTATGACTTGCCTATGCAAATTGATGCTTAAGAGCACAATTGCGGTAATTTGTCTGAGGGGTGTACTTTTTGCAATGCGCTTTATTTTTCTGTACATAATTTCTTAAACGGAGATATTATTTATCGAGAAACAGATTGCAAATAACCGATATAAATTGCCGAACACTAGCTGTTTATCAAACATTTAAAATCGATTTCAAAAAATCATGATATTTCATATCTTAAGTGTAAAGTGAAATTCCTAACTAAAAAAGTATCTAAGTATTTTAATTGCTTTCATATATTAGATTTTTTTCTCTTTTATGTGTATGATTTTAAACATACAATATTCATTTTAGATTTGTCATGTAATTTATATAACGTCTATATGAAAGATATTGGTGGTTTTCATAACCTCTGACTAATTAATATGACAGGCGACCAGTTGGTTAGTTATTAATAAAAATATTGAATTCTGTCGGTTCGGAAAGTGGTCAAATTATTGGCAGTTGCAGTGAAGTCGCAGCTGATGTCAGTTAGTCGCTTCCAATGGATGCTCTCAAATCGTTGGTTGTAACTAGTCTTGTTCTGCAGGCATTATACTTCATATATCCCCCTCCCCAAAAAATGAAGTTCATATAGATGAGTTCATGAGAAAT
This sequence comes from Araneus ventricosus, assembly GCA_013235015.1. Classification (NCBI taxonomy): domain Eukaryota; kingdom Metazoa; phylum Arthropoda; class Arachnida; order Araneae; family Araneidae; genus Araneus; species Araneus ventricosus. The sequence goes on along the minus strand of BGPR01001899.1, from coordinate 28,989 downwards.
TAAAGACTAAAGTATGATGCTATCTCTTCGTCCTAACCATCTGTTCATTAGCACATCATCAAAATAAGTCCTCACATCGCGATAGTAATGCGATAGTAACACGGTCTCTATAGTCACTGATAACTCCGGTTGACAATGCGCAGAAAGCTACGAGTAACCGCATCACCAGTGAGAGACATCATAAGCGTTTCTACGCATCTTAAGGATGTGAAAAGGTATCCATGAAATTAAGAAAAGAAATTCGCTTTAAATATGAAGTTTTATTAACCAGAAATTCATACTACAAATTATTAAAATAATCAATTATTTTTAAAGATATTAGAATCATATTCAGCGTCTTAATATATTTTAGCTTGAAGTAATCTTTACATTACATAGATTTCCCAAGATTGTGAACTTGAATTACACCAAAACTTTTTCCGAGGAACATGGTTTGAAGGAACACTGGTTCATCACAGTTGAAAAGGATAATTATGAAAAGAACGTAATTAATATTGACAAATAAAATGAAATCTTGAGTTTAATGGAATCATTTCCTGCTTTTTTTTTTCTTAGTTGCTCTAAATTAGTAGCATTGAAAGAAAAAACTAACAACATCGAAGTAAATAAAAGATCACAAGAAATACTGGTAGGTATTAGCTTCAACATAGAGGTATTATAGATTGTCTGCCTATATAATATAATGATGCTTCATTTGTTATGTAAGCTTAATTATGCAATGTATTAAGTAATATGAGGCACGAAATAGTATATAAAGCTCATCGATGTCCAATGAACTGTTAGTGAGAAGCCAATTTGAATTGCAAGGATATACATTTAATGATGAGTATTAGTTTTTTAAACTTTTTATTCCATGAATCAGAGATTGGTGGCTGCATTATTTTTGAAAAACGAAAACGAACCGTTTTGCGGAAATATGCACTAGTTTGAATAAACGGTATTCAGTTTGTTATGTTTCTTGCTGGTTTTCGAAATAATAGAAATTATGAACGTTTTCAAAATAGTTCTATTCAGTTTTACCTTTTTTATGAGTGGAAGGAATATAAATAACTAAAAATCATTATTCACCGGCTCTTTTTTAATACAATGTAATCTTATTAGAAATCTTAGAAAATTAAAGATTTTCGACTTACAAGAATAGCTGATACAGATAAGCAAAAAAAAAAAAATGCTAAATTATGTCTAGTACTATGCTTTTCACGTACTTTAAACACAAAGTATTGAATTTTAGATGGTTATATTTATAGCAATAACAAAACATGTATTGAAAAGAACTACATTTCTTTTCGAAACACGGGGGTTACTATGGTAAGGTCACGACTTCAGTACCGGAGGGTTCCAAGTTCGAAACCTCATTCAGCCCAACATCTGTCGTGTATATGGGATTGCTGCCTAAACCTACAGTCGAGTATCAAACGTCCTCTCGTTGGTGCGGGGTGGGAATTTGGGAGTGGGATGAAGGCTTAGATGGTGTCCTCTTCAGATGCAAAGACTGAAAATTAAGAGGTCCATCTCAGTACAGCCTAGTTTTACTTCAAAACAGTGACAAACCCCAAAAACTGATGGAAGTCCTATAAATGTTATTATTATTTTACAAGAAAATAAATTCCTCTTCAGGAAAGGTTATTTTTAACAGCTGAAAATATTTTACCCACCACCAGAACGGATTATTAATCCTAAATAAAATAGTATAACTTACTTTTTTATTTTCGAAACCTATCATAACACGTGTTTTTATAAAAGATTCCAATAGTAATGAATAAAACCTAAATTAGGAAAGCCACGAATCCAAATTTTCATTATCATTAGAGTAAAATTTTGTGAACATGAAAAAATACTGTTTCTGCATCAAAACTTAGGATACCACGCCCATCATATTTTTATTACAATGGCAACATTTAAAACTTGTGAAATACAATATAGCCAGCATTTAGATACTTAGTAGGTCTAGAAGAGTTCTTAAACATTGGGTTACGGCTTCTAGTGGACTAGTGCACATGAATCTTAAGGTCTCGAAACCTCTGGCAATGCGTGCTTCAGTCAGATTCTTCAACATTAGAAAAGAGTACAGAAATCTATCTTGTTTTAAAACATATATTTAATAATACTTATGGTTTATTAATGAAAGACGTTGGTCCATTTTATTTCCTTATTTATATATTGTTGCAAAAATAGAATGTCGCTTTCCTGCCTCACTAGTCTTATGTTTGGGAAGAAAGCTTTACAGGGGGAAGTATGATAAGGCCAGGCCTGGACCCCTGACCTTGGCGTCCATTTTGGCAACATTGGCGACAAATCGAAGATTCCAGAAAATGCGATCTTCTCTCGATATATCTATTAGGAGAGAAGATACGCTTGAGTGTATTAGATAATTCCATGTGACGTCACGGCCTGTCGGGGAGAGTATGAAACGACCGCTCTTGGACCACGGAGTGTGTTTTGATCGACTGGAAAGACTTTGGAGTTTCGTCTGCAGTGCGAACTAGAAAGCTGGTGAGCTGAGTTGAAAGTGCTGTAATTGTCGTTATTAGTGATTTGTGACCGTTTGTGTTGCTAAATCTCAAAGTGCTGAACTGTTATTACCTGTGAATTGTTGTCTGTTTACGTTTCTAATCTGTGCAAGATCTATTGTTTCCTGTTACCTGTGCTACGTGTTTTCCTTCGTATTTGTGAATAAACCTTCATTCTCCATTATCCTGCGTGTTGGACTGTTTACACCATACACCCACAGAACGATTTTTGTAACAATATATACATTATATTTAATTCATATGTGGGAGTCATTAATTCTTTTTCAACCGGGAAAATGGGTTGAAGAGTTGAAACTGATTAAAGAAGTCTTCTTAAACTGTGTATTGCGTACCCAAGGAGACTTACACAGAAACAGAAGGGGATCATGAAAAATCTAACTGCAATGTCTCAGTCTTCATTGTTTTAAAGCCCAAATAGTGAAATAAATATGCCGTGCAGCTGCAAAAAATGGCTATCTGCAAGAAAAGAAATTTTTTGGTAATACTGGATTTTAAACACGTAATTACACGTAACCAAAATGAGAATTTCAAAAAAGAAACTCTACATGGCATTCGAAGCGTTCGACAGTGTGCTTCAATATGTAATTTCTTAAGCTGAGATCTGAAGAAAGGGGAAAGTTCTTTAATATTTTGTTCTGGCTATAACTGGTTTTGAAGCTCGTTTTGGATACGGCCAATTTTGCAACAATCTGAACTCGAAATAATTACGCCAATTGTATTGATAAGACAAAGTATGATAATCCACGGAAAATTGAATTGATAAAAAAGGATATATATTTTTTTAATAAAAAATAAAATCAAACATAAAACATTTAGATTCTAGTGGCCACAGCTTCTCCAAGCTCGTACAAAATATTATCTAGGTCTTCTGCCTATGGATTTTTTAAGATCCATTCTTGTCCTTCAACTGATCATCCTAAAATGTTTTTTGTAGAAAATCTATTTGTCGCCACTCTCCCATTTCTATCTAAAGGACTTCGTCAATTATTTGGAAGCCATGAAATTTTAGAGGCTCCACGATTAAGCCTGGCGTCGCGACTCCAAACTTACTGGTGGTAATATTTCCCCATTCTCAGCAACTGACTTCCTCTCACTTAGATCTATAAAAAGTTCTCTCCTTGCATTAATATCTGAGGAAGAACTCCTTCAACATTTTCTCACATCTCGTGGAAAACTGCAATAATCAAGAAAAAAAATCTTGAACTTATTACAGTGTCCACAATATCTGCTGCAAGTTCGTTTTCGGGAAGGTTTCACGAGGCTACCGCTGCACCACCTGGCCGGTTTTGAATTTGCATCGCTGAATGAAGATGGCCAGTTCTGCAGCACGCCTTCGTTTTCAGGCGCATTTTAAGCTGGGATAGAGTCAGATGTGAAACGTTTTCATGTTGACAAGTAATAGAAGAGATCAAATGGACTTAAAATCTACGAATAAACGTATTTTTGAAAAAAAATAGAGAAGGTCACTTTTGCAGCGTTACGACTCTAAAATATATCAAGCGTTAAAGTTTATGAAATAACTGCTTTTATTTGGTTTTTCTTTTAGCTATCATGAATCCGCAGTTATAAAATTGAAAAACAAACGCCTTTTTATGATCACAAAAATCATTATTAAAAACAGTATCAAAGAGTTTATAGTCTGCAGAACCAAACTCAGTCAAGGGCAACCCATTGCACAATAGAATACTTATAGTAAAATAATTAATATTAGAAAATTTTTCTTTGTGCTTTGAGAAAACAGTTATAGCTCAAAATATGTAATTTATTTCCAAAGGCACATTTTGTGACGTGATATAACTATTGCCTCAAACTGTATTTAATATATTATTTTAATGTATAGTTTATTTGTAATCAGTTCTTCACTGCCTGGCTGCATTCAATTAATGCCTACTTTTTTATTTAATTAAAACTTCGGGGCTTTTTGAAATTTTTAGAACGGAAAAAGAGTAATAATTGGAAAATATAATCAATTCGTCAGATAATTAAATTATTAAAAAAATAAAATTAACAATTAACTAAATCAATTTCAATTAAACTAATAATTAATTCAATTCTGGCTAAGACTACATTCTTAAGCAAAATCATCAAATTCTTTTTCAAAGAATAATTTTCTTAGTCATTAAAATTCCAACCCGATCTTTCAAGTATACCTCCTCAGATTTCTAGAGCTAATAGCGTACAGAAAAATTTAACTCAATTTTTATAAACATCGAGTAAAAAGCGTTATAACTCTTAGAGAATCCAAATTATTTTGTATCATCGAATTATTTGAAAGAAATGTTGCTTAACAAAACGAACATTTCTATAGCAAAAGCCAGAAAAGAATCTGATTAAGTCCAATCTTTAAGTATATTTCTTAAATAAATCTTGCAAATGCAAGTAAAAATCAGTTAAATTATATACGAAATAAGAAATATATAAATACAAAATTTTCATTAATTAAAACTGAGATTTAAATCCACTTTGCTGGTCGACAAATCAAATATCAAGTTAACATTTTTTATTAAATTTCGAAAATGGAATTATTCACAGAATTTATATTTCATACTAAATAGTCCAAAAAAATGACTGTTACTTTACTAATGAAGAATTTTACTATTTCTTCTTCTATCTCTCTCTATATTTCTGATTTACTCAGATTATAAACTTTTTTGTACTTGTTTATTGATTTTCACAGACTTGGAAATTCAATTTCTATTGTTCTAAGTACCTTGCCTAAAAGTGACAGAAACTACCGAAGTATCAAGTTGCAACAGCGCATTCGATTTCGTTTCTTTCAATAAAAAATATACATTGGTAAACAATGTATTAAAAGGCGTACAGTTATTTTCGTTTGAAAACACAGAAAAAAGTTGATATTTTTGTATGAAGTTCAAAAGAGCAAAGTTTCGTCGAGAGAAAAAAAAATTGAAGAATCATTCAGTTGTTAGGCTGCGGTGGCCTAGTGGTAAGGTCTCGGCTTTGGGGCCGGAGGGTTCCAGGTTCGAAAACCGATTCCACTGAAGATCCACCGTGTGTGGGGCCTATTACTCGTTAAATCATACGCAGTGGCCAAACATCCTCCCGTTGGTGCGGCGTGGAAGTTTGGAGAAGGGGTGCCAGCTCAAGTGTCGTCCTCGTCATCTGACCGCGGTTCAAAATTACGAGGTCCGTCCCAAAATACTCCTCGTGTTGCTTCAAAACGGGAAGTTAATATAACTAAACCATTCAGTTGTAGAATTCAATATGGTGGAAAATTCAGTTATTTAAGAATCGCAAAAATGCATACTAAAAAAACTCCAAAGATGGAAAAATATCAGGTTTCAGAATAACATGTTGAATGAATAATTCTGGTAACTGATAAACGCGTAAAACAAGGAAGTAGCTCATTAATTTAATTAATTACTGTACTTTTCTAAGGCAAATAGTATACTAAATGTTCTTCTCTACTATAAAAATTATGCTGTGATATTGAGAAAGAACTGCTATCTCATAATAATATGGAAAGGATTATAAAAACTTCCATTTTAATTTAACATTTGTAAAAATATTTATGCATGTATATTTAATTCAAGCCAAATCATTATCTTTCGGAACCAAGTTATAATGGTTTTCTACTTTTTAATATTGCCAGTTGATTCTGATATCAGCTGTGGCATTTCGCCTTCTAATTTTCATTTAATTTGGAAGTTTAATAAATAAATTTAATAAAAAACAACTTTTAAAAGAACACTTATATTAGTGTTCTAAAAAGTGGAAGTTTTTATTTTAATTATTTTCTACTTTTGGGTCCTAAATTTATCATTTCATAACTATAAATATTTCGGAATCATGGTATCACTTTTTTTTCTCAAATTCACTACCGGGTGAGATCACGATACAGATTCAACATTTAATTAGAAGAATCGATTAACTGTTACTTAAGTTTTGAAAACATTAAAATAGTGTATTTTCATCGAGAATACATGTGTAGGAAACTTGAAAGCTCCAGCACATCGGAAAGGGAGTGAAAAATCGACCACAAATTCCATCTTTACAAACATGAAATAAGTCAAGTAAAATAAAAGTGTTTAATAACACAGTTATTCCGCTTCATTAAATTGCAGTTTAAATAACAGCTTAGTTTGGTTTTCAAGTTTAGGGCAAAATTAATCTTATCCTAGCATGTGTGTCTCCTCTTTTCTATATAAAAGACGTTTTTGTTCAAAATTATTCACAGTAAAATTCTAAATCCTACTCATTTTATTACAGTACAACCCCGGTTAACCAGACTAAAGTGGAAGGGGGAGTTTTGGACAACGATTTTTTCGGTTAATACGTGAACATGTATTACTATTTTGCATCTATTTAAAGTTTGTAAATCCGAAATGTTTTGAGTGTAAAACGAATTCAAAACTCACTTTGTTGGCTACATTTATGCTCTATATTAAAATTCAAGTAACATTTTTAGTATAATAGTAGGTACATACATATGTATTTAGTAATAGTTCATAGCATATGAATTACTGATTAAAAAAACTCAGTAATTTTTTTTGCGTCCCTTCCACCGTTTCCGAGCAGCAATGCCTTGTCATTTTTTTCACTAGAAGGACGTCAGTCGGCGTTGACTCACTGCATTGTTCAACAGTACGTGTGCAGTATAGTACGTGTTTTTTTATTATTATTTGCGATTTCAGAGGCAATTCAGATATGGGTACATCGGGATATGGTTTTCGGTATCGGCACCACGTTTCGGTTGACCCGAGTTTTTTTGTTTGTTTCTTGCGTCCCTTCCACCGTTTTCGAGCAGCAATGTCCTACCATTTTTTCACTAGAAGGACGTCAGTCGGCGTTGACTCACTGCATTGTGCAACAGTACGTGTGCAGTATAGTACGTGTTTTTTTATTATTATTTGCGATTTCAGAGGCAATTCAGATATGCGTACATCGGGATATGGTTTTCGGTATCGGCACCACGTTTCGGTTGACCCGAGTGTTTTGTTTGTTTCTTGCGTTCCTTCCACCGTTTTCGAGCAGCAATGTCCTACCATTTTTTCACTAGAAGGACGTCAGTCGGTGTTGACTCACTTCATTGTTCAACAGCACGTGTGCAGTACAGTACGTGTTTTTTGGATTTGCGATTTCAGAGGCATTTCGGATATGGGTACACTGAAATATGAGTTTTCTGTATCGGCACCGGGTTTCAGATAACCCGAGTTCTGTTAACAGGGGTTTTACTATATCTAATTTTGACTTGATTTTTCACAAGACTAGAACATAATTATTTTATACAAAAGAATGTAAAACTTGTTAATTCAGTTTATGATAACATGCCCACTGTTTTTTCATCTGTATTTTTAATGTAGTTACAATAATTAAGTTGTTCTCCCGAAAAATCTCACTGAACATGAATCATTTCCTGAATTCCTGATCTAAACTCAACTTCAACGGGAAAATTTTTCTTATTTATTAAATTCAAGTTTCTAGATATAGAATAAAAAAAAATTAATTAAAGTTTTTTCCTGAGTCGGATAATATGATATGAGAAAGGCTATATTACGTACTGCTTTATCAGTCACATTTTTCAAAAAATAAAGATTCAAGATTTTAAAATCCATTAAATAAAATGCATTATCGTAAAATATCGATAAGTTATTCAAGGATTAATTTCAAACAATCGTTTGATTATCTAACATTTATTTGTTATTTTTGTCTCAAAATTCGATAGCTTTAACTGGAAAGAATGGGAAAAAAAGTCCTAAGGCTTAGTTAAATCTAGCTTGTCGTTTTAGTTTTTTTTCAAATTCTCTTAGTTATTTTTTATTTATTTTATTTTTTTTATTCATTTATAGAATCAACCAAATCTCTTATAAAAAGGATTTTCATTGGCTCGATGAATTATTATTTTTATTAATGTTGTTTAAGAGAAACTATTTGTTTAATTAAACAACTTCAAATAAATGTCAAAATGAACTAGCTGTAATGCTTACCATTAAGTCATTTTTTATTATTTTATTCTATTTTATACAGATCAATCAGCTATTAGTTACTTGTGAGGTGTTTTAGAAATCTCATAAAGTTAAGAAACACAGCTAAAATTAAGTATATGCTATGCTTTCACAAGCAAACAACTAATATCAATTAGCTGCACGTTATAACAATAAATTTTCGTGATAACGTATCAATCAATTTTTATTTTTTCTATTTTAACAACTTAAACATGAGCACGATGGTTTTATATAACTCAACATAATTATTAAATGTGAAGTGTATACCATCTGGGTCAAGGAAAAGACATTATTGAAACAATCTCTTTTTATTGAATCGTAGAAGATAATTTAGGTTACTTTTCACTAGTTAAAAGAATCATAATTTATGAATATCCATGACCAGAATTAAAGAGGTAACGCGCGAAGCGGCGCGCTGTTGTTGTCAGCTTCCATGTTGGAATTAAAAAAGGGAGACATGAATGCGCAGAAAGTTTAAGCACCCCGAAGAAAGGGGATTTTCCCGGAAAGACTCGTGACTCGAAGTGAAAGTAGAAGTACGCTTATTACGATGGAAGTAGAAGTAATTAAAAATGAGGTATCGTTAAAAATAATTTTAAAAAGTTAAAAGTTAAATTAATACATACATACGACCACCAACGTCAACAACCCGTTAATTCTCAGTGTCCTACTTATAGGACAGTTGCATTTCACTTCCGGTGCTAAACAGAAGTTCGTTTAGCAACGGAAACTTTAAAACCTTCGTTTCTTTTTTACTTTGTCTAACAAATCTATATGTATCCCCACACTCCTAAAAAATTTTCAAGAGGCATATACTACCAGTTAGACAGATTTTGAAACGAAAAGGACGTCATTTTGAAATTTGTTGTTTTTTTCCCCCTTTGATTCATTTTTGAGATAATGCAAGGAATCAGAAAGTATTTTTTTGATATTTTATTATATTTTAAAAATCTTTTAATATAAATGTATAAAAAGTTTTTAAATAATTTTCTTCTGATTTTTTGATGATTTTTCTGAAAAAAGAAAAAAAATCATTCCGAAATTTTATTTTACTTATCTTAATCTTGGTGTTTCTAATATAATTTAATAAAAATGTATTGATATCTACGCTTTAAATTAAACTGGGTTTAAACGGGTCGGACATCAAAGAGAAGTTTTACTAATTCAGAATATGCATACCACCACCATTGTTATTTTCATGCTATATTGTAAAAAACAGTTTAAAACATTCATTTAATTAAGGGAGTACCCTTATCCGTAAAAATAAAGTCTCATTCTGCATAATATTAGCCTTTCCCAAAACTTATTTCTAACCTCAAGACTGAAAGAATAAGACTGAATAAAAGAAATGAAATATGGATTCTCCGCCTACTTATCTTAATCTTGGTGTTTTTAACATAATTTAATAAAAATGTATTGGTATCTACGCTTTGAATTAAGTTAGGTTTTAATGGATTAAATATGAAGACGAGGCTTTACTAATTCAGCATATGTATACCACCACCATTATTATTTTCATGTTATATTGCTCGAAACAGTTTAAAACATCCACTTAATTTAGGAAGTACCCTTAGCCGTAAAAATAAAGCCTCATTCTGCAGAATATTAGTGGGGGGGGCTGCCCTGGGGTAACCGACCACAAGACCCAAAGATCAATACTGAAAAAAAGAAATGAAATATGGGATGTTTGCTACTAACCGTCACATATATGTGACACAGACGATTCTTACCAGAGCCCGACGTCACATATATGTTAACAGACGTAAAATCTGTTCCAATTGATGTCATATAATCCCGAAAAAGATCTTAGGCTGTGGTGGACGTTTTCCCCAGGAAAAAGAGTTAATCTTGGTATTTTTAACATAATTTCTATAATAAAAATGTATTGATATCTACGCTTTAAATTAAGCTGGGTTTAAACACGTTGGACATGAAAGAGAAGTTTTATTAAATCAACATATACATACCACCGCCATTCTTATTTCCACGCTATAATCTTCAAAACAGTTAAAAACAGTCACTTAATTAAGAAAGTACCCTTAACCGTAGACATAAAGCCTCATTCTCCAGAATATTAGCTTCTCCCACAACTCATTTCTAACCCCAAGACCGAAAGAGTAAAGCTGAAAAAAAAGAAATGAAATATGGGGTCTCCGCCCATGAGAGGAATCCTTTGATTAATGGACCGAAATTAGACCACAATAGAGTGATGAGAAGCTTTTTCTTTGCAAAAGAAGAATGCTCGGCCCTATTTATAAGAAGGAACTGCGATGTGAGATTATCAAACTCATATATAGCCCCAGCTCAATGTGCCATTAATTTTCATCGATATTTTGCTAGTTGATAGATCTTGCAAGGTAATGTGTTTTATTTGGATCTCTTTGGAAATATATTTTTTAGTTTAGTAGTTCTGTTTGGTAGCGCTATTTTTAGTGCTTAGTTTGTAGTAGTTCTATTTGGTATCCTTGCTTTGTTGTGCTTAGTTTAGTAGTTGAATTCGTAGCGCTATTTTATTATGCTTCGTTTAGGAGTTCTATTTGGTAGAACTGTTTTGTCGTGCTTAGTTTAATGGTTAAATTTCGTAGCGCTATTTTGTTGTGCATAATTTAGTAGCTCTATTTGGTAACGTTGTTTTGTTGTTCTTAGATTAGTAGTTTTATTTGATAGCACCGTTTTTTTGTGCTTAGCTTAGCGCTTTTATCTGATAGCGCTGTTTTGTTGTTCTTAGTTTATTAAATTTATTTGATAGTTTAGCAGTTTTATTTGGATCTCTTTAGGATCTTAGTGTATGCAAAGATAATAAATTTTTCTGCTTTATATAAGAACTAGAAATATATTTTTATTTATTACATTATATCAGAACGATGGCGTCAATTCATGGTCATGTGAGACACGACAACTGCGGCTCAACAATTTTATTTTGTTATCCAGAGAGCATTTTACAAGTGGAAGAGGAAGTGACGTCACAGGAAAGCGTAAGAAAGCGTGCAATTAAATGTTAATGGCATATGGTATTGTGTTTCTCATATGGCTGTGAAGTTATGTAAACTTACCCTATCAAAATTAGTCTTCCTTAGCTCGCCGGGTTTTTTTAAATAGAATATGTTATATACCTCAACACAGTTACTCCCGTCGTGCCTCAGCACTCGAGAACATTGAATGACAGTCGCTGCAATAGCTCGAGTACTGAGGCCGGAGTCCTACTAGCCATCACCAGCTACGGCCTGACTACCCCCACCATTACTATACCCCCAGGGGAAGCGAGACCCGCCTACTTATCCGGCAGCTTCTCATCCGTGAACTCGCGGTGCCTTCCCTGGGGAGGAATATGCTATATACAGGGTATCCCAAAAGGTCGTTGGAACGCTTTAATGGTAGGTCAGGCATAGAGATATGTCACTTTTAAAAGAATATTGGGTCGCAAACTCAAAGGGGGCTCTTTATCAGTGAATTGACTAAAAAAAGGATACAACAGATGAAGTATACAAGACAGGCTTAATAAGATACAAATGCGCAATAGCACGACAATACAATTGCAAGTGGGGCATTTTATAAAATCCCCACCCAAAAAAATATGTATATTAACTAAAAAGAATCAGACAAATTGAAATAGTTGATAATTTTTTTAAAAAATCTAGAAAAGGGAAGGAGCAGATATAGAAGCATAAATATTACATTTTGCTATTTCTTACAATTTTTTATTTAGGTTGGTTCAACCACAAAGGTCATGCTAAGGTGAACCTATTTTATGTGTTGTGAAAGTTGGAAAACATAATTCTTTTGAAGCAATTTTTGGAAAAAAACATCTTAAATATGCATTTTATGAAACTCTTACAGATAAGTAAAAATCGGGTAGTCCCGGATTTTAATTCAAATTAGGTTTTTTCGAATCGAAATTCGGTACTGTTTGAACACTTTTCCTAATGAATTGTTAGGTCCCTTTAGTGAAACCTAACTCTTCTCGATTCTAAAAATTAATAATAAAAATGATATTAATCAAATCAAGCAATCAAGATTATAATTAATATTTACATTTCAATCGAAGAATGCCAGAACAGGGTTTTAGATTACTTTTATTAAAAGACAAATCAAAAGTTCCGTACCTCGCAAGATAGAAACTTAGCCATCTTAGTGCTTTTCGGTTTTCCTTTTCTCTCTCTCTCTCTTTCCCCTATCTTTCTCCCTCTATTTCTCTCTTTCTTTTTTCTTTGGCTAAGAAATTCATTTTTTAGCAGAAGAAAAAATAATAAGTAAAAAAAATTAACATTACAGGGATAAAGCAAGAGATTTTATTTTTTCATTACTTCTTAGGATTTCGTAACCTTTTTACATTATTAAACTGCTTAACATGATTAACTAAGAAATATTTTTATAACTCGGGGAAATGTTGGTTAAAAAAACATTCAACGGATAATGTGTTTTTCATCAGCATTTTTTTAAAGAGAGAGGAGGAGGAATTGTATTAATCTAAACAAAAACAACCTTAAGAGTATTATTTTCAAAAGCTATTAAGGTATTTTTTAAGACGCTGTATAAGATTTACTCGTCGCTTTTGTTTAATTTACAGTCTACATATTTTTATGTTCAAGAATGCTTTCGTAAAATTCCAAAAGCAAACAAAAGATTTCCTAAAAAAGCATTAAGCATGTTTTCTTATGAAACTAAAAAAACTGTCAAAAAAATCCAGATATTTGTTGCGCGTAAATTAGATATAAACCAAAAATAATCCTTTTTTTTTTCATTTTTCTATCAAAATTATTTATTAAACCAAAAAAATGCTATTTTCAATTTTATGTTGTATTTTTTCTAAAGGTGTTTATTATTCATCGTGCCTTGATCAAATAATACTAATAATTATGTGAACAGTAGACCTCGCTCCCCCACCCCCCCACCCCGAATAAAAATAATCTAAGCTTTTCTCTTCATCGCATTTTTTAAAAACTTAGCAAATTTTATTGGTTAATGTTAATGTTATCATTGTGAAGACAGCATTGTTTGTAGGAACACCGGACATCATAATTTGACTCTCGAGGAGATACACTGGTGTACAAAAGTTTAGCACAATTCTTAAGAAGCGACAAATTTGGAGTTAATATGGATACAATTGTTCGCAATCAGTTGCGGAGAGCCGTGGGGCATATAGTATTAGGAGCTCACATTTTACATTGAAAATCTCGTCACGACGGCAATTGCGGGGGGGGGGGGGGCCCAGAAAGTGATGAAGATGAAAAGGGATTTCGGCTCATCCCATTTCACAGACAGCTGATAACGATATGAAACTTTCAGCAATGGTTTCTTTTGATGTGCTTAACATTTACACGAATTTTCTCAAAAATAGCCCGTATATTCGGGAAAATATAAAGGTTTTCTTGAATTTTTCCGTATGGTTTTGCTTATTACTTGCAGTGTTTTCAACAAAATTATACGAAACTTACAGAATACGTGACAATATTTTGGAGACGCATTTTATTAAAATTTGACGTAATTATACTGAAAAATAAAGGACATATGAATATTTGTTTTAATCCATTTTTAACTGCGCATGCGCGGAACATAGCATAATTTTTCATTCTTAATTTCAAATTTAGATATATTGGGCAGCTTATAAAAAAAAACTCCAGTTCGCTACCGTTAAGATTCAGAAAGATATCGATATTGCTTTTGTTCTCTAAGAGAAACAAAATGATGAGGGGTTTCCAACAAACTGGTATTTTTTTAAATTAAATCTTCAAAAAGTAATCGTCGAACTGCAATTTAAATTATGTATTTAATTTATATGTGTACATGAGTAATCAGGATATTCAACTTTCATGCAATTGAATATTACTGTTCGAAGATTCAAGTTTAAAACATGTGGAAAAAGGTGGGATTTTTTTTAAACCTTTATGTCTTTCCGAATATTCGTGGTATTTTTACGAAAATGCATGTAAATATTATGCACATCAAACGAAACTATTAATGAAAGTTCAATCTCGTTATCAGCTTTCTGTCAAACGGGATGAGTCGAAATCCCTTTTCGTCTTCATTACTTTCTGGTCTCCCCCTAAATGCCCTCGTGACGAGATTTTCACCGCAAAATGTGAACTCCGACTACTGTATGTCCCATGGCTGTCCGCAAATGATTGCAAACCATTGTATCCATATTAACACCAAATTTGTCGCATCTTAAGAATTTTTCTAAACTTTTGGTAACCAGTGTGCCTGCTTGGTGCCCATATATGCACTCTCTTACAAAGCTATATTTACAATCAATGCACAACACTACACACCAAAATTGTGTACAAATTTTACTTCTAAAGAAATACAAAAACTTTACAAAATAAAATGCAGAAACGAGTGTGATAAAATATTTCAGCAATGTAATGAAATCCAAGTGAAATAAAATTCTTAAAAGAGATTAATTTCCGAAGAAAGCATTGCCATATCATAACCTTAACAGTGCCAATAGTACCTGAAGATGGAAGCAGTATCTTATTGGGATTGCTGGAATAATGGGATTGCTATTTATCTTGACAATGTGAAAACTGTCGTGATAAATACGCAAAAGAAAAAAACGTTACACGAATAACAGATAATCTTCTTCAACTTTTTATGATATAAACCGTTTTGTAGAATCACCAAAGAACCTTTCACGAAAAAAGAGAAACAAGATGAGAGGGAACTAAACAGGAAAAACAGGTATCAATAAGAAACTAAGAATTTTATTTCTCTATCTTTTATAATGCGAATTATTTTCACAATTCTTTGCTTTCATCAGTATAAACAATATGACAGTGAAATATCTGTTTCATCGGTATTAACAAATTTGCAATATGGGTTTTTTATTGTATTAATATTTCGAAATAAATATTTGCTTTTATCAGTATTCACATAATTACAGTTGCACATTTCGCCTTTACCAAAATATTCAAACGTTTTAATGGCGCCAAATTCGCTATTGAACCGCCAAAACGTTTAAATCAGTAAAATAGCCTCCATGTCGAAAAAATTAAAATAATAAAGAAATAAAACATATACATCGTCTTCGACTGCTTGAAGAAATATTTCTGCCAAATTTGAAGGAAATCGGACAACGTATTTGGTCGTAATCGCGTAACAAACAAATTTACAGACAGACAAAATGCTCAAGGCTTGAGTTAAAACGTAGTTCATAAGTCATGCATAACGTGGAAATTTATTTCCTTTAAACGGGGCATCTACTAATTTTCAGGTAATATGTGTATTCAAGAAAAATCATATTTCTTTAATTTTTATTTACTAACGAAAAGAACGGAACCAGCACATGAAAATAAATAATCAATATGATCTTACACTTTTATGAGAAACAAATATTTTCCTCAGTATACTTGGTGTTGATTTCAAATAAGAATAGAATTCTTGGTAGGAATTTAGAGACAGATGATGAGAACGATACCTGAGCCGGCAGCTCCTCTCCAAACTTCCGCATTACACCAGCTGGAGTACGTTTGACCCTCAACATATTTAAAGTGCATCAGGCCGGCACTCATGGCGGATCTTCCGTGGAATCGAACTCGAAGCTGACATTCTGCCACGAGGCCACCACGGCTGTCGGATGCTCTTGGTGGAAGTTTCCCCAGAGTTTACGTTATGACAAGCATTCGCTGTAATATGGTGTCCTGTAACTTCTGGACGGATTACAGTTAAAGTGAATCAAGTCAATGTGTGCCCATTTTTCAATAACACTGCTATGATAGTGCAGATATGTTATATTTCCTGTGTAATAATGATTCAAGCCCATTGTTAAACCTGCATCTACCAGACAGCAATAGCAATTAGAAATCCACTGCTATTTTAAATACAGCTAATCATCTTTGATATCTGATTTCTCAGAAATGGATCGCATGGACTTGGTTCACTTTAACTCAGACCCGTATGTTACACTTGTTCTTTTCGCTACATCAGCGATCCTTCTATCTGTCGCGCTTGGTTTTCGATCGCCAACATATTCCTACGTAAAAATGACTCATCTGTGCATAACAGACATTTCTGCAGCTATTCCGAAACACTGTTAGTATAAAGGAATAAGCTGAAATCCGTCACTGGTTAAAATATAAACTAGAAATAGCACCAGATTTGCACCAATTAATTTCATTTTTTCCTATGTGTTACCGGTAGAGTTTGAAATCCGGCATTCTAAAAAATGGCCAGTCATTTTTAGGCAAAGTAGGAAACGATTTATGTTTTACACACTTCCTAGGCAATCTATACAATGCCAACTGACAAGCCGGTAAAGTATGAAATATATCACCGATTCGATTTTAAAAGAAATAAAATTAAGTGCAATTAAAAATGCAATGATTTCCCTTCTTTTTGCAACAAGTAGGTTCATATTTAATTTTGCTTTCTTTAATAAGAAAGACATAAACTTTGTTTTGAATAACTTTCATTTTCCTTTACATATTTTGAATAAAAGATTTTTAATGGCAATCTTTATTATTTTTTCTAAATAACATTCGCATTTCTGTAGAATGCATGTCTTTTAAATGAAAGTCTTATCACCATGACCTTTTTTTCATACTTAGCCTAAATAGCATTTCTCATTCTATAGAATGCGTAGATATTACATTCAATGCCTAGATATTGCATACAATGCCTAGGGAGAGTATACAACATATTCAAATGAATCTCGTATTTCATACTTTGTCTAATAATGTCTAGGCATTCTGTAGATTGCTGGTTATATATACATTACATAGCTTTTTTAGATTAGCTGTAATGTGAAAGGAATGAAGCCGTTAATTGCTTATTAACAAAAATAAAAATTACATAATGCATTTCCCTGAAATTGTTTTATATTCACTTCATACATATGTTTTAAAACACCTGCCAATTAATCTTTTATTGTTCATATTATTTATAATAAAAATATTTAGATATGCTCTTGATTTTGCATACGTAGATTAAAAAAACCTGCTTCAATCATAATTGGATTTATTCTAACAAGTTATAACTGTTTTTAAAGTTTATAGAATATTGACGCTTTGTCATTTTTGACGTACACTTACGTCCCTCCTTAGTGGTCTAATGGTGTGTCGGGAAAGGAAACAATTGTGACGCTTTTCGCGCTAAAGTTAAACGCTTATAGCTCCGCAACCAAATAACATAGTTTCATTTAACAGAGAAAGGTGGACATTGAAGATTGTAAAAAGAATTTTAGAATTTGGAATTACGGTTTAGTCACAGTCGAGCTGCACAGTTGGTGAAAATCACGAAAAAGTTTGATGACGTCACAGTGACCGATGCGCGCGCACGCAGACTAAGGCAATTCATTCATCAATCGCTCGAAATATTACTCAACAATTGATTAATTAAGTCGAATTTCATGCTAAAGTTAAACGCTTATAGCTCCGCATCCAAATAACACAGATGGTTGGTTTTAGTTTCATTTAACAGAGAAATGTAGACATTGAAGATTGCAAAAATAATTTTAGAATTTGTAACTACGGTTTAGTCACAGTCGAGTTGCAAAGTTGGTGAAAATCACAAAGAATTTTACATAGATAGAGTCACATAGTCACTATAGACGATAGAGTTAATAGCCACATACAGTTACTTTAGTCACAGAAAGTCACAGTTGAGTAAGATAAGTCTACGCCCCTCAATCCCAGCGGCCGTTTCGCAGAGACAGCCTCCCGTCGATTTTTTGTTATTCACTTGCTGGCTGAAATTGAAATATATGTTATACGTCTGCTTTTATTATAAATTCCTGTTCATAAATCCGTCAATTACCTGTCAAATTTAAACATGTTAAAATTTCTCCCAATTTACTGATAATGAAAGAGTTGTGAAAAGTCAATTAAGTCCGTTCTAATTTCAAAAGGTTAAATCAACAAAACACGTATAATTACTTTTAGAAAGGACTAGTATGACAAGCATTCGAAAACATGACATGTACTTTTCAGTCTTTCTACCCCACAAACTGAAAAAATAATAATAAAAGATTCTTGGTTTTTTTTTAATTAAAAGATCGGAATTCCATCAATTTTTTTTTAGTTAAGAGGATTCCAGTGGATAAATAATTTGATTCGAACTGAAAATGAAGATTAACCTTTAAGTTCAAGGAATTCATTAACCTACTCATAAAATAATTCCAAAGCATCGCTTTTTAATAACGGCGGAACCTATTATTTGGCCAAACGAATATTTTTCGCTTCTAGAGAAACCGCCGCCATGTTTGCTCGTGCTCGAGCACGGAACCACTAATAACTAGGATTAAGTACCTCTTTGAAAGTAGGTTTTCGTTTAATAGTTAGTGGCAGGACCTGGTTCTCAGCTAGAAATACAATTCTCTATTTGCACGGCATAATGACCAACCACATTCCAAAAAGGAAATGTAGTTTGGGAAGATTAAATATTAATTCAAGAATTTTCAGTGACAAAATAGGGGAAATTCGTGTTAACCCGTGAACATTCCGATATAAAACCGTAAAATTGATAAATAAGTTTTATTTCTTCTTCGTGGTTGTAAATTCTATTTTAATGCGCAGAAAATGCGAAAATTGCTTTTATTTTTAATGCTCATTACTGGTTAAAAAGCAGTGTCATAGTTCAAAAGTGCCTTCATTTTAATCTAGCAGAGGTCAATTACAACCAAGTGCTGTAAGGCAGGGTCTGTAATTTTAGGAATTTGCTGACAGTAAAGCAAGAAAACAAGTTTGGTTTAAGAGAATTTTATATGCTTTTTTTTTTGCAAAATACGGTTGCTATACTCAGATTCAAAACAATCATTCACATCTACGAAAAGTTCAATTTTAGTAAAAGTATCATTTTAAACAGCATTTTTAGTATTAAATAATGTCCGATATAGAATTCAATTATATTAAATTTGCATTTTCTAACAGGTTTTCGACAGTATCCTTAAACCAGCTGAAGATAAAATATCAAGTATTATCAAATTTGTGTCAATAAGTGGTTTCTACATTTATCATCTTATATGGATTGCAACGATAAATAAAATTTACCTAAACGACGTCATGTTGGCATACGACAACAGCAGAACTTTTTGTATAAAGCTTCGTAATACAGTGAATAGAATAGACTATGAATTTTGGACCTCTTCCATTTAGCCGATTAGGGACAAAATTTAATCCAGATCTACGAATTTATGTCAAAACTACATTATAAATTGCATTTATCTAGTTATTTGCGTTTCGTGTTCACATACACGCAAATAGACAAACGGACAGTCAAATACTTAGCGTGCTTGGTTTGAAATTTGATACAGATATACGATTCTGGTAAAAAAAAAAAAAAAAAAAAACATGTCATAT
Source organism: Araneus ventricosus (assembly GCA_013235015.1). NCBI lineage: Eukaryota > Metazoa > Arthropoda > Arachnida > Araneae > Araneidae > Araneus > Araneus ventricosus. The sequence continues at coordinate 9,201 of BGPR01001899.1, read as the reverse complement.
TTCATTTATTCAACTTGTTGCGTTTTTAAATTACTAGCAGTACGTGCACGGCGTTGTCCTTGGAATCAGTACTTCGACAAAACGGGGGAAAATTTGCCCTCAATGACTCGAAAAAGTGTTGAAAACAAAATCAAACAAAAGATACACATTATTGATTTTCCCGCTTATTTTTTCCTCTCGGCAATGACGCGAATGCAATGACGTCACTGGAAGGAATCGGATTGTAGAAATGCAGGGTGGGAATGAAAGCATATTAAGTTACCTCCTGCAAGGAAGCAACAATGCATTCTGGGATCGTCCGGAGAAACTGTCGCTATCAAATTTCGCTAGCAAAAAAAAAAAATGTTTGAACTGATCAGGGAAAAATTAATTTTAAAAAACGCAATAAGATATTTTAACCATTCTTGTTTTAGATCCGACAGAAACGTTCCAGTTATAAGCTGAAAAAAATGAAAATTATAGAGTTGTTAGAACGTCAGATGCGAGAATTTCAAGAAATCCTTATCAAAAATTACCATAAAAGTGACTATTATTTAAGAATTTCTGAAAATTCAGTAAATTATGTTGGAAATTCAAAACAAACTTCATTAAAACGAAAATTGTTTGTTCTAACCAATGGTATACTGATTGTTTTTCAACGATCATTAGAAAAGATACTACAGCCGTAAACGTGCCAAAAATGACCCAAAACAACACAAAACACTAATTAAAAAATTTTCTAGATTGAATTTTTAAATTCTGGCATTGAGTCACCATTATGCCTACCTGTGTGCCAAATTTCATGGCTGTAAGTGCGATGGATTCGTCTGGACATCGCACACACACACGCAAACATTACCTTTTATAAGTATAGATTGTGTTCACGTGCACACGAATGGGTAGAGGGGCAGATTTCGTCTTCATGGATGTCTTCCAAAATTTGATGCAGCTCTACAATTGTGGTGCAAGGACAACATACTAAATTTCATTTGTCTAGCACATTTCGTGTTTGAGTTCCTCAAAGCCACTGTCTTCATTCATTGCATTTGAAATTTTAGTATTTTACATTTCAACAGTATGTTCGAATTGAAACTTTTTACTTTTTAATACCACAGACGTAGTTCATTTACTATGTCCAAATTTCTAAAATTATCTGATTTTCATCTTTGCGTTTGGCGCAGCATGTACTACAATGGACCTTTTGCCAGAAAACCCCACCACGTGTTTGAGTTATTATATTATCAGACAGACATTAGGGTACGCTTGCTCAAGTCGTACCACAGCCTAAGTCGTATCTACTCCGTTCTGACTTTGTTTTCGCTCATGGAAAGTGAATTTATGGAAAAAGAATATTGTTATTTTTAATATGTAATGTGAAATGTGCTTTTTTCCAATTTTTAGGCAGGGTCCATAAACGTGGCAAAACGCACCGATAATACTTATAGACAAGAAGATATGGTGGAAGCGTTATGAAAATTACCTAACCGTGTTATGGGCTTCAACGAAAGTATAATATTCCTAATCCGAAACTGCAACGTCACCTTCTAAATAAACATTAAGAATTTGAAAATCCGAAAGGATTGACAGAGGATTAACTCAATAACGAATATTTTACTCAAAGAATAGTAATACAAGGTGTTTTTGCTTCATTTGTTTCCAATATACGAATTAGGACATAGGTGGTACGACTTAGAACCGGTTTCCTTAGTCGTACCGATGTTATTACATTAATATTTGTTTATTTCCTTTGACAGATTGCATATACGTATTTTGAACTTTTTTGTAATAAATAGTTGCAAAATTCGTAGAAATTGTGAGCAATGCAAAATTTAATCCTTCATTTAGTAAAGCCAGCAATTGAATTTACTACCTTCATCCCCAGTTTTATTTTTTAAAGAAAATCCATGTAAAAGGGATGAAATACAATTAAGAAATTTGCAGACGCAAGTCTCAGACATACAAACAAAACTCCAAAACGGGTTTTCTCCACACAAAAAAATTCGTTTAAATCGTGGAGATATATCAAAATATTGAAGTTGAATTTTTTGACAAATTTTAACGATCGTTTCTCTTTGTCTACTTCATACAAGAGAATGCAAACTTGTGTATTATAAGAAGAAAACAATTAAAACTACTTCCTAAGTATAAGTAAATCAAAATATGTGCATATTCAATAGATATTATTCTGTTTCGATTAAAATAATATTTTATGGAAATTTAACAATGTTTCATTATTGTTAATTACTTGAAATAATACCTGTTCAGTTTTCAATTTACATTCCTAAATACCGTGTTTAGTTCCCCAATAAAAGAAGCAATTCAATAAACGACACAGGACAAACATATTTTACAAATGATTAGTACTTATTTCTTTTTGTATTCCCTTCTTCGAATTGTGCAAGTTATTATCTCTAAAAGTATTTGTTACTGTCTTTGAAACTAATAACTACTTTAAAAGGCTTTTATTTTTCTTTGCTTTTTCGCCTTTTAAAGTGATTTATGCAGCTTCAGATTCAAATGAATATTTCACATGTACCGAACGAATGCTTGGTTTCATACATCTTGTCTTAACTATATTCTAAGCATCGTAGAAATCCATATATAACTTTTGGTATTGTCGTTAAAACTAATATCTAGTTTAAAAGTCTTTTGTCGTTGTTGTTTCGTCTTTTAAAATGATTCATGTAGCTTCAAACTCAAATCAATACTTCACAGGTATCGAATACTTGTTTCACACATCTTGTCTGAAACAACTATCGTAGAAATATAACTTTCGTAGAAATCCAAATATAACTTTCGAGAACTTGTCACGAAGTTCGGATTGATAACTACTTCATGAGAAACATTCTTCGCCGAACTTCAAGAAGCAAACCACAAATTCTTTGAACTTTTATTCATCAAGAAAAGAAAACACAACAGCAAAATGACTATTCAGACACAATTTACTTTTACGAAATCTTCCAAACAAGCAAACTATATTTAAAAAATAATTCTAAACAGATATTAAAGTTCAATTAACTAATAGAAAATAAATCTATTTCTAAAGAAAGAATTCGTAAGACTTCGAACATCATTAAAGTTTAAAAAATTTCACACAATTAAAAAGTACTGGTATTTTACGGGATACAAATAACTTCACCGGACATTTTGTCATTTTAAAGACAACTTTCAGATGTATTTTTTTTAAAAATTGTTTGCGTGTTTTGACTTTTTAACTCTTGCCTTTTGGAAATGGTCTTTTAATTTTTTTTAAAATACGACTTTTAGAATCAGAGTGTGTTTTAATGTTTTTTGCGATTATGTGTTTTCGTTTTGAATTATATATGCGTTTGCAAAATTTTTATGATTTTGTGTATTCTCTGTGTTCAACTTTTTATTTTCTCGTGCATTTTTTTTCATTTACTCGTTGTGGCCTTTGTTCTTTGTGTGTTTGTTGTTTATAGCACTCTGTAAACGGAGTTTTCTCTGTAGTGTGTTTTTCTTTAAATAAATAAATAAAATGACTCTTCTAGAACTCCCCATCATTTATTAAATGGCTTTTCAATATAAAAAAGAAACATTTTTTTAAAAATACGACAAAATATGGAAACCCTTTAATGACGACACCAGATACCCGCAATAGAAAATTTTAATTAAATTTTATTTATTTTACTTCATTCTCTAGAGCTGTAGAAAATATTACTTTACATTTTGCTAAGTATTACGACTCATATTCTAATACAGGAGATCAAAACTATAAAAAAGGCGATTAATTTAGCTAGATTAACGTCCAGTTTCGAAACTACATGAAGACTATTTCAAAATATCGTTCGTAATTTCGAACTGTGGTTATAAGACAAGAATAACATCTGAGAGGCTATCTCCGTCTCCAAAGTACCACACCACTCCAACAGAAGGATATTTGACGGAAAAGATTTCAGCAGAAACTTTGAATTTCATAGAAGGACTGACCTATTGTTCTGATCTTGTTTATGATGTGGCGCGGAAGTTTGGTGAGAGGGGTGCTGGCTCACGTGTCGCGGGCCACAGTTCAAAATCATGATGCCCATCTGCCATGGGGAGATTAGGCAAGAGAAATAATGCGTAGACTTTTAATCGAGCTCGAAACATGGAAATTTGAAGAGTGTTGTACTTGCTAATTTAGGTTTATTTTCTTTTATCGTTCACATCATCTGACATCAATTTGGATTTACGACATCTTTCGTCAAGAATTTCTCCTCGAAGAACCATGTGGAAGAGTTATAAACTAAAACATCATATAGAGAATGACAACTAAAGTACAAAATTATTCGGCGATATCCCAGTGCTGGATTGTTTTATATAAAAGTTTCTCGTATATCATTTTCGCTGTGTTACTTTTTATTATGAAAAATTCGATAAAACCGTTCGCAATTATTATTTTAATTCCTTGTGTTTCAGGTAATCAGGAATTATTTTAATAAACCAAACCTTTTGAATTTCAGTTAGTTTATGGTGAATTCTTCAATTAGTGAGTTTTAAAACATACAGTTAATACAGAACATACAATTTCAAAATCATTCAAGTTTCCAAAAATGAAATAAAAATGTCGCCCAGTTCCAATAACTCCCGCTCTGACATTTTTTTTAAAAAGAATGGTTAGCATTTTAATGGTTAAATTGAAGTTTTAAATTTCATATACGACATTCCTAGAAGTATTTACTTTCAATTCGGAAGGTAAATTCTGTAAGAATTATTTTAAAGTATCTATAAATTCCATGTTCTATAGAAAATTAGGAATTATTTTGCTAATCATTTACTATATTTTGAAATCATTTTTAATCAATTAATACCTTTAATAATTAACATAATTTCTTAGAACAGAGCAAAGAACCAAATTTCGAATTCCAGCCATAATATGAAATCGAAAGAAAAGTTCTTTCCAGTTTCGATCATTTGAATTTCTACTATTGCCCGTTTAAATATAAGAAATCAATCATTTTATGAGATTTTAAAATTGACCTATAACCTTCCTGAAACTTTACTTAATATTTATAAAAGATTTCTTCATCAATAAATTTTATTAATAGGACAAAGCTGCTTTTAACTTTGCTACTTTATAGAAAAACAACAGAGATTGTTGTAAAAATGAAATTTAGATTTTCATTACCAACTGCATGACTTCTTAAAATAAATCAGGAAATACTTTTCTGATTTATAAAGTTAAAACTGAAATTCCATCAGCACTGACTATTAAATTACAAAATTTACTGCAACAGTTAAAAAGCACACAGAAGTAAAGAAAAATTAAAATAACAATCAAAGCTTTTCAGACATAAAAATGTCTTCAAACTCGAATCATCTTTCTCTTTCACCATTTCTCATGTAAAAATGAAATGATTAACCATTCAAAACAATTGAAAATTGAAACAAAAACATGACCTTCAATTGAATCTTTCTTCGATCTCTCTATCAGTATTTTTAATAATTCATACAAGAAAATTCTCTCAGAAGAAATGTTTCTTTTAATCGACTTTTTTTTAACAATTAAACAGAATGTTACAAAAAAGGACTTAAACTGCGGCCAAATGTCATGCTTTTTTAGAAATCATGAATTACTTTGGTAGCTCATTTCCTTTATGCTGAAAATCACAAATTTATCAGCTAGAAATCAAATTACAAAAATAAGAACAACTACACTGAAATTAAAATAACCTTAAAAATACCAATGATACCCGAATGTTTTGATATAAAAATAGATATATATGGAATTACATTCATTTCCTTCTTTGCCATTTCTTGTTTTAGATTATATTAGTTATATTAACGTCCCGTTTTGAAGTATCACGAAGGCTATTTTGGGATGGACCTCGTAGTTTTGAACCGCGGTCAGATGACGAGGACGGCACCTGAGTTTGCACCCTCCTCTCCAAACTTCCGCACCACACATCAAAAAGACCCTGATGTAATGAATAACTTTGTAATCTCTTTAGCGGTCAGGAGAAGGCCTCAGATGATATTGTACAACATAGATGGTGAAATTGAGGCGGAGGAATTGCAGATTGGTCTCTTGGAGAAAAACTTATTTCTTAGGGATGAGAATAATTATCCTCTCTTCAGAGTGGACTTTCCGATACAGGCTAGAAATGGAAAGGGCAGGCACTGGGTTGTCTCACTGGAACCCTCCATATTTAGAGAATTTAACAACTTGAGGGGACTTTATTTTCAGTGGAACAGGATTCGCTTTTCGGAATTTGTTGGGGTGAGACAGTGCAGGGCCTACCTAAAATTTGGACACACCGCTAAAAACTGTGTCCCTGGGAATCAACCCAGATGTGCAAGGTGTGGTGAATTCGGTCGTGAGAATCATGTCTGTAGAGCAACCAGATGTAACAATTGTGTATATGCCAATGAGAAATTCAAACTTAACATTGATACCAGACACGTGCGTTCGATAGAAAATGTAGTTCTTACCTAAGGCAGAGAGATCAGATCATAAAGAGAACTGACTATGGACTTAGTGAACTTAAGAGGCATACAGATTAATACCAATCATTGTCAAACCGCGCACGTGTCGGCCCTTCAGGCAGCATCTGATTGAAACCTTGATGTTATAACTGTCCAGGATCCCTACATAATAGCTGGGCGACCTATGGAACCGGCTCCTGGATATAAGATGTACAGTTCGAAGAATGGTAAAGCAATAGTAATAATATGCAACAAAAATATAAAACCTTATATTAAATTCCAATCAGAACACATTATAATTGTTGAATTACATATTGGTAATAAAATACTGAATATAAGTAGTGTCTACTTCCCCCCTCATGACAACATTGATAATTTAATTAATGAATTTTTGAATTATGACTTTAATGGAGGAATTAATGTTGTAACTGGAGACTTCAATTGTCGTTCTCGACTTTGGGATTACCAGGTTGAAGATGATAGGGGGAGAAGTATGACTGATTTTATTTCTTTAAACAATCTACATATATGTAATATTCCGGAGTTGGGGCCATCCTTTATTTCAACAACATTTGGAAAAGGCAACCCAGACTTGACTTTGATCTCATCCAGCTTTCAGGATGGGATCAAACAGTGGGGCATCCTGGACAGGCTTTCACTTAGTGATCATAATTTGGAATTAAATCAAACACTAACTGGTGAATATTTTTTAAAGACTAGATATGGTATGAATAAATTTCTATTGAATTTTAAAAAGAGATTTAAAAAGTTATGTAATAATTTGGATAATGTAAATGATATAACTAGTTTAGAAGAATACTTTGTGGATTTATTAGAGTCTGTCTGCGGGGCTGCATTTAAATCTTTTAAGAAAAAAACCAAAGGGCAAGAAACGTGGCTATACATTCTGGTGCGATGACTTGAGGAATTTAAGAAACTCAACGAATGTACTCTATAAGAAATATCAAGGATTTAAGCGGAATAATTCCCCTGAGGATGTGATCCAGGAATCAGAGGCTGAATACCGTAAATCGAGAGCTCAGTATAAAAGGCTCCTCTTGACGACCAAACGTAAAGCTTGGAAGATTATTGTGGAAATTATACTGAAAAATTTGGTGGAATTTTTGGAATGGTTTTCAATAAAAGTAACAAAGTTAACAACATTTTAGTTAATCCTGACAATGACCAAAATTTAAGTTTTAAAGATAGAATAAAAATCTTAATGAAACACTTTTTTCCCAACAATGACAGCTACATTGGTGATATTTATACACCCTCTGTGGAATCTGTTGAGGGGCTGAACTATAAGGAAATTGATTTGGTAATATACAGTTTGGAAAAAAGGTAAGGCTCCTGGTCTGGATCAATTGGATTACAAAATATGGACGGCCATACATGGTTTTAATAAGAATTTTTTAATTAGGATTTTTTATTTGTGTTTTAAATTTAATTACTTTCCAGAATGTTTAAGAAAGGCGAAGATCTTCTTTCTTCAGAAGTCCGGAAAGGATCCCAAATCTTGTGATGCTTACCGACCAGTCTGTCTCCTCCCTACCATAGGAAAAATTTTGGAAAGAGTTTTCCAGAATAGATTTAATAAATACTTATCTTTAAACAATATTATACATAGGAATCAGAAAGGCTTTAGGGAGGGGAGTGGCTGCGACAGGGCACTAGACAATATTGCCAACAAAATCAGAGAGACAAGATCTAATCAACATTGTGCTCTGATTTCATTAGATATAAAGGCAGCCTTTGATAATATGGACTGGTCGGTCCTTTTTAAAATTTTTGACTTCTACAAGATTCCCCTTTTTTACAGAAATTTTATATACTACTACCTGCTGGACAGGAAAGTAGTTTTTAAAGATGGAACTTTAGAAATTGAAAGAGACAGCCACAAGAGTTGTCCACAGGGCTCTGTGGTGGCCCCTAATTTGTGGAATATTTATGTAAATAGAATCCTAGAGATAAACAGTGAAAGGGTGTTTTTACAAGCATTTGCAGACGACCTTGCGCTTGTTACGGCCGGAAGCGTCAGGAAAGAATTGGAAATTAATACTAATGAAGCATTAGAGTTGATTCACTTAACATTGGTAGAATTGAAACTTGAGCTGTCGGTCGGCAAGTGTCAGAGACTTGCATTTAGATCCCTTGTACGTCATCAGAAGAGAAAGGGTCAAAACATCTTTAAAAGAAACTCATCTTCAAGATAAATGGCCAGAGTATAATAATAAGGGAATCACTGAAATATCTCGGTGTTCTGCTGGTTAGCAGGTTGACATGGTCCTCTCATATTTTATCGTTACATGCAAAGGTCTATAACCTAACAAATAATTTTAGTAGAATAATAAAGGCAGACTGGAATTTGGATAAAGAACTGATTAAAATATGGTACCTAACAGTTATCGAGAAGGCTTTGCTATACGGCAGTGGCGTCTGGGGCGGAGCCTTAACTTGTGAACAAATCAAAAGGCTTCATACGATACAACGAGTTTTTCTAATTAAACTGCTTAGGCCATACAGAACTACTGCCCCGCAGGCACTTAACGTCCTGTCCGGTATTCTACCATTACACATAACAGCTAAAATGGAGTATTTAAGGTTTCAAATTTGGACCTGTCGCTCGAGAGGACTCGATGGGGTTATTGATTTATTTAAATTGGACAAATTTGAAAAACTATCAGAGATCCCATTAAACACTAGAGTTTTAGAACTAAGAGATAAAGTCCAAGATAGTCATTTCGAGGTGTACACAGATGGGTCCAAAGTCGATGGTGGTGTTGGGTTCTCTGT
>BGPR01001898.1:180065-192253 GCA_013235015.1 Araneus ventricosus | reverse complement strand
AAAATAAGGAAGAATAGATGCATGTAAGGAGAAGAATGAAGACAGAAGATAGTTTTTGATGGAGGATGTATTCACGAGTCAGTGTTTGTGTGGTGTTATGTGTGTCAAGGATGCAAACTATCATAACTTTTAAATACATTTATTTAATTGATTTGTTACATGCTTGTCAGGATGGAATTTCGTAACAGATTTTTCATTCGCTTTCTGATGTGCAAGGAAGCTGGAATATGATACACTTGTATGCTCTCGATGATAATACACCATTTAAATATTTTCAAAACTTAATTAACAGGTAATCGATTTATTTAATTAAATTTTAATCCATATTAATGACACTACTTGATAATGAATTTGAGAACAAATTGATTTATTTAATCCATAATATTAGACTAAAAGAAAAAAACTAATCAAAATAAAAAAAAATTCATTCTTTTAGTAAACTAATAAAACGTATTTTTAAAAACTATTTAAATTAAATGCATTTATTTTTATTATTTTTAGTTATGGCCGTGACGAAATATTGAAAAAGGATCCTAACTCTCTTAATGGGTTTAAAAAAACAATTATAAAAATTACTTTTAATTGTTATTTGCTGTAAATCTGTGAATCATTTGTTTTGTAGTCTTTCCTTAAAATCAACATCAGATCAAAACCTTGAATATTTTTATTTAAACTCGCATCTACTTATTAATTTAAATAAAACGAATATTTAATCTATTATCTAGATGTAAAAAAAACCTCGAAATTAGTCACGTTTATATGAAATTCATTATTCCTACTTCTTATAATTTTTCAATATATATATTTGGTACCTTTATTTTTAAATATTTACCCAGCTTTATTATAATATTAATAGAATTCCAATATTTTATTGCGGTTAAAAACTGTAATCTGAAAATTTCAGCGAATTCGTTGTTATTTATTTCATATGTTTGCAAGAGAAAGAAACTCTCCTGGGCTTCGGATCGCTCCTAGTATGATATTATTTTAATAATAATATTCTAAATGAAAATATACGTCCCCCTCCTACGAATATTCTGGAAGGGAGGAGGCGGATGACAGCTTCTGTTTTATGTTCGATTTTTGTCCCACAGCGAGGGAAAAGCGTCGCATGCTATTTTTTGGAATGTAATGAAATATTTTCTATCTCTTGAGAGCAATTTATCTTGATGTTTCCCTGTACTATATTTTTTGCAATATTTAGCACATTGTTTCTTTATACTTTAGTGAATTGCATAAACTTTGTTATATTATTTACTATGTCATTATATTTTTATTTGCAGTTATCTCCATTCTATATCGCTTTCTGTATTTTATTCTATAGCCTCTTATTTATGTTTTTATAATGTATATTGCTACATATTAAAATATTATAACCGATATATAAAATATTATATTATTATTCAGAAGAACAGCTTCTTCTTCAGACCAACTCGATGTACTTTCACTTTATGTTATGAAGTATATACACTATTAGTTATGTGAACAGTTGAGATCACGTGAAAAAAATTGAGAGCTGCTCTTCATTTTAGTCTTGGAAGGTTTTAGCCAGTTATTTTGTAAATCCAAATTATAATCGCTGCTTTTCTCAGTGTTAGCACAGTTACAGTTAAATGTCTGGTTTTATCAGCATTCACAAATTATAATTAAACTTCCGCTTTTTATCAGTTTTTGCAAAATTAAATTGAATGCAATTTGTTTTTATCAGCATTTTTGAAGGCATTATGAATGAACTACGCTCGTTCAGTAATTCCAAAAATGTATTTTACGAACACAAAACATGTCTTCAGAAAAAAAGAGATTTGTCAAAATTTCGTTACTAATTACATGAAATACATATTAAATTACGCATACAAGTATTACAAATTCAAAAAATTATTCTTCGAGATTTTAGTCAATTTCTATGTTGCAGACCTGTCTCAATCTAGAAAACGTATGTGTGTTTCCTTCTGTCGGTCTGTATGGACGAGTTTTCCGGTTTGTTTACATTCCTGCAATACGTATTTCCGGTGTAATGCTAAGTCAATGGATCTTCAAAGCGGAAGTCCAACATACAAGCAGATAAAGTCAAGGTTTTTAATGAAAGTAAACAAACCTGATATCTCGTTCATTCCAGTGAACACGATCACTCAAAAAATTAGGTAGCTAGGCAGCTTAAATGTGGTACGTGGTCTTTGCAACAAAACTGCAGATTTCTCTCCAATTTTGATTTTGAAACAAATTTTTTTATCCAAATTTTGAAACCTGTCAACGAAACGTCCGTCTGTCTGTTCCTCTTAGAACACGTCGACACGAAAATTTGGTAATACAACGGGACTGATGAATGCAATTGGACATGTGGTTTTATCATATCAACTGTACTTTACTTACTCTATGACACACCCCTGACTCTAGAGATGAAGATCTCCGGTTTGCAGTTTGGATTGGTGTGCGTAGTAAAAATCTTTATTTATTCCAAAAAAAAAAATAGCAAGGAGTACACATTGATGTACAAAATAATTCAACAAGTATAAATTTTACATAGGTTTTACAGTGGAGAGATTTACAGTAGCAGCCTCCTGATAAACTTTGAGGCTGTTATACAATTTTGATTATTAATAGTATGATTAGAATATAAGATTTACACATGAATTCTAAAACTACTTAACACAAACATAAAACACTAAGTAAAACGATAAACAATAACTAATATTTTGATCTAGTAATAGTAACGTTGTCTTTTTCGCTTCATATAAAACTGGGTGGTTAATAGTTGATTATAATTAATTACCTTATTCTCTTCTGAAATAATAAGTAGAGTATTACATGTTTTTATTTCTTGTTTAGAGGATTAAACATAACTGTGGAGTAAGTAAACTTCTAATATTTTAGACAAATTTAAATAACTGTTGCTATATGATTATTTAGCAGTATTAGTATTACAATAAAACTGAGTAGAGTTTTACTTGGGGCAAGTGCACAGTAAATATTTTAAATTTTCTATATACAAGTTAGTATTTACTATTTATTTACACGAAAAATCAGATTTACTGTGATCACATTACATTAACTATTTAGCTATTATAAGTGCATTTAATTGTGGTTGGAATAATTAGCATATTGACAAAAGATGAAATGATGCGGAGCCATCGCTTATACATTTTTATATTGATTGCTTGATTAGATTGCCTATGTGATGTATCTTGCCTTTTGCAGTCTGTAGACGAGTATATCAAATTTTGCCAACCAAAGCTATACACGGGGTTGAAACATCGCTAGAAAGTGAAGAGAGGGGCACGTGACACGCCCTTGACTTGCTTGTTGTTCTTCTGCAATAGACATAGTCAGACTATTTTCTAACCGCACCTCGTACCATTATTAGTCTTATATACAGGGCACTCATGTACCGCAGTGACAATTTGAAAAGGCTGTTGCCAAAAGATACAAAAATTGCTAATGAAACGTGTTGTCACAAACGATGTTCAGGCTGTCAATGTCGCGAAAATATGTGTGGAAAAATACAGTTGCAAAAAATATTCAACTTCAGTAAAAAAGGATCAAAACTGATGAACAAACCAATTAAGGCCATTTTGACCAATTTTTGTTGCAATGAAATAATTGCTGTAATTTTTTAAGGACTTCAAAAATCGGTTTTGATTTTCTTTGCGTATTACCCCTAAACGATCTGCAAAGCAGTTTTGAATTATTTTCTTTAAATTTAAATTTTTTTGGCATAAATTTTGTGCATATATTTCTGCATACATTTTTGTGATTTTCACAAACTGAAGTCATTTGCTGCACTATGTTTCATTGCAATTTTTGTATACCTTCATAAGTACTAACAGACAAATCGAAATAACACTATAAAGATATAGACAAACATAAGAATATAGGGTTGCACAGTCGCCTTCTGAGTTTATCGTCGGGGTATGTAAACATTCTCTATATTGTCATATTACACTCTTATTGTAAATCTCGTCCAGATTCTCAGAGCAAAGATCAGAAACAAGTATTCAACCACTGCTATTATTATTATTAATTAAAACAATATATCACACTCGTCCATTAAAATTAATTTTTTAAAACTTTTTTCAATGTTCTTTGTACTCAGAACTACAAAGTTGATATTAAGACTGCAGAAAAAAAATGTTTGGTGTGGTGTTTATTATCCTCCCGAGTTGAGAATAAATGTCTTGTGTCATTCCCAGCTTCCCTCCCTCTAATTGTGTTTCAGTCAAATGTCACTCGCACGACATTGACCTACGAAGAGAAATTGGATGCAAAGACGAATGGCAGCACATAAAACATTTCAGAGGCATCCAAGAAAAGACAAACGCATAAAACCACTGAATATTCATCGGATATCGAATTGGTTTTCGACATCAGGAAGCTGTGGAGTTCAGCAAGAACAGATAAAAACTCTTTTTTCCTCTTTCATACGGTTCAAATACAAAAAATATCCAGATTAGTTCAAAGCCAAAGTTAAACTGTCCATAACGATCCATTGTTTCCAATAAACAGTTGCCATTGATAAAACTTAACAAAAAATTAAATTAAGTATTAATAGAAATTAAATTAAAATTAATTGAAACTCTTTTGCGTTATACAGAAAGGCGCATATGCAGCTATTTCTAATAAAATACAAAAACAAATAATAGAAAAACAAAAATTAAGTTAAAAAAAGAAAAATATATAAGAGAAATAGAAAAATTAAACAATAATAATAATGATAACAAAACACCTTTATGCGCGCTCAACGCAGCAGCATTAAGTGATTTCATCATCAAAATTTTCCTAAAATTAATCAGCAAAAAACTATAGTATTAAACAACAGAAATTCTCAAATAATTAAAACACATAAAAGAAAATTAGAAAGTAAGAAATATAATCAAAATGGAAGAAAAATGAAAAAGAACCAAAATGGCGATACTTCTTCGGAGACCACACGTCATTGTAGTTCTAAAGTGGTCAAATTTTCTGTAAAAAGGAATGGCCATAGTCAAAATTTATTCCTTTCTTTAACAGTAATAATGCATGTATTTTAGTTTGATTTCTTCTTTCATTAATTATTGGCAACTGTTTTTTAGTAACTCTAAAATCTCACTAGCAGAAAATAAGTCTTTTGAAAGAAATTTGTTCAAATTATAAAACTTGTGTTGTGAATTGTCATGCTACTTACCTTTCAGCAAAATCAATTCACGGAAGTTGGGAGCCTTCGAGTTCACGAACTCCGTGTAAACCCGTATACATTGTCGTTTATTTAAATTTATTTCCTTAGATATTACATAGTTCTTTCGTGATAATTTGAATAAAACATTTAATATTTTAAAGTAATGAGATTTATTATGCCAGAACTACTTAAACATATTTAAAAGAATGATATTTATTATACCAAAACTATTTAAATATTTTTAAAGTGATGAGATTTATTATACCAGAACTATTTTTAATATAATAATGCTCTTTATTTATTATTATTATTAATCCGTAATAAAAACATGAAAAAATTGAATTCAATAGATTATAGTAAAATTCCTGTTGTACATATTAGATGGAGGATAACTATATAGCGTAGACGTAGAGTATTCAAGTAGGGAAAACGAGGGATACTTGATCCTATGTGATTTTCTCAGCTTGTGAGTTAATTGGTAATTTTTGTGTGCCATTTTTATTTGACCTTTGGTCATATGGTCTATTGGAAGGGTTTTTCATTCTAAGTTGAAAAGCCATCGAAATGGTGTGTAGGTAAATATATATTGGGGATAAAAAAGTAAATTTTCACTTTTTCATACCTCAGTGGATAGGAAGTTTACTATTGAATGTATGATGAATTAAAATATTTCTGAGTGTTAACCTAATATCTGAATTTCGAGCACATACAAATTACCAAAATAATTTAAATACTCTTTGCAGGTAGGGTCAAGTATCCCTACGCATAGGGTCAAGTATCCCTAAGGTTAGGGACACTTGACCCTAGGCAATTTATGAAATATATTTATTTTATGATTAAATAGGATATCAGTTTAGCAAAAGTACATTTATCCTTCTTAGAAATAAATCTTTTATGGTGATAAAAATTCAAATATTCGAGAAATGTAAGAAAAAGTAAATGTAGGGTCAAATATCCCTAGTTTCCCCTACAGTTCGTACTTATAAACATAGTCAATTCGACTATTCTGAAACAATACATATGAACGTAATATCTTTCATGAACACAGAAATTATGGGAAAAGAATATTCTTCTAAGTCTCTATCTAAAACTGAAAAACCTGAATTGCAACCTAATTATATAAAACTCATTACCATGAATGAAGCCCAAATATTTCATTGAAATTGTTTTCTACTGGAATAGCTGGTTATCATGACGTGACTGTTACCTTTCACCTTTCATCATAAGCTAACGCGAAATTATTTTAGTGCTGTTTCCATTTGTTTTGGCGTGGAACAAATACTACAAAAATGATATAAAATGTAAAGTCAGAAATAAACCCCGAATACGTTATTAAGTTAAAAAGAATCATTTGACTTTTAAGCTTCCCTAAGCCCTTCACATTGTTAATACGTACTTTTTCGTTAGACGGGCTCAAGCGAAAAATCGCCAAATTATGTAGAATTCCGCCAAATTTCTTACAACCATTCTCTTGGCGACTTGGCTCGCGTTTGGTTCACAATTGGCGACATTTGCGCCCGGCTAACAGAAAAGTACCTTAATAGCTTAGTTTAATTGTATTATCAACCAGTTTTGAAGCAAACGAGGGCTATATGGGGACAGACCTCGTCATTTTGAGCCGCGGTTGTTGACGAGGAGAACACCCCTCTCTTCACTTCTGCACCACACCAGCGGGAGGACAGTTGCCCCCTACGTATGATTTAATGCACAACAGGGCGCAATACGCAGATCTTTAGAGGAATCGGGTTTCGAATCTTTCTACCTAGATTAGATAGTTTTCTTCGTACCTAGAGGCCGAGACCTTACCACTGAGGTTCCCATTGCTAATAAAAGCTTCGTTGCGTTTATGGATGAGTGAGGGATATAACAGTACGGGGTACGCAAAAACCAAACTAGATGTACGGAGGAAAAATGAGGTTGTGAACAGCTGTTATAGTGCAAAGAAGAGAAAACGATCTGATCGATTTTTTTTCATGAGAAACGACTATTTTTAAACACTAAAATTTTTTTAACCGTTACTAAGGAAGTATAACACCCAACAAATTTTCATCCTCTGGTCTTCCTTCCGTTCCAATATTATCAAATCTGGTGTTAAATATTAAAAAAATCTATTAGCAAAAGACCAAATCGAGGCAGCAGAAAAAAATCTACCCACCGTATTATCACAAGATATTGTACGATATTTCCACGACGTTGTTCGATATTCTGAATGCCGTACAATATCGTGAAGATATCGTTAGGCATCTTGTGCTCTTAGGGCAATCATGGCCGAGAAACTGTCAAGTTTTTTCTAGACGGAAGAGGGCGACGACCCCTGCCAGTAGAGGAAGAAATGTTTTCAGGATATTTGACGATTTGAGAGGATTTAGACTCCAGCAACTCAACCCCCTCTCCCGGTTGCATCATCCTAGAAGGATGTACTTTCATCTCGCCGCTATTAAATCCGGAACGAAAGTGTCGGAAGATGGTGTAAACACTTTCCCGAGTCGTCAGTTTCGATTATCTATCGCAATTGAAACGTGGAACAAATACGATCAACGGGATTGCTCTCCCCTCGACTCCCTCGCCATTATGTGAAATAAAATAAAATAGATTCGAACCTGTACTTAGCCTTTATATTATTTTTAAAAATTTTCTCTTCGTTATAGCATGGCGTGCATCACAAAAATTTGTTAAATATCGCCGTAACGCGTTTGTATAATAATGAAGTTACTACAGAAATGATAACTATTGTCGTAAAATATACTTTGAAATATTTATAAATTTATTAAAATAAGAGAAAAAACTCTATGGAAATCATAAAAAGCTAAGTTTTGAGAAAAAAAATTAATATATTCTTTAATTTTTAATTAAAAATGTAATTAACATTTTGACATTTTTAATTAAAAATGTAGTTAACATTTCGACAAACTCTTTTTTAGTAAGCATTTACAACCTAATAAGTAACTACTTGCCACTATATAGCGTTTTGAATGGTTTCTGCACCACGCATGTCACAGTTTACGGAGAGTTTTCAGTCTATAAACATTATCAAATTAAATGATTTTTCTGATAACTTTTCTCATTTAAAAATTTCTTATAAATTTGTCTTTTGTTTCCTCTTCTGCACATAAGTCAATGATACGCACTAGCAAGTAAAGACAAAGATTTCCGAAACAAGAGAAAGGAAACAAGTGAGAAATGAAAATAGCTACAATTTTTTCATCTCTGATTCTTCGTAAATCTTTCCAAATAAGAAATTTCACGTCACAGCTTTTACATCATCAACTAAGGAGGCCGAGTTGATAAGCTAAGGTCAATTCGGTTTGGACTTCTACAGTTTTACGTCACTTTCGGAAAAATTGACCCTCTATTGTAATAGCTGATCGGAAACTGTGCACTGGAATCACGAGGGAAATACGTCATTGTCAAGTTCTAAGATTTTAGTTCTGCAATGGCTCTGTTTGACCGTGATGCTAAACTTGATTTTCAACTCAATACGTTTGCAGATGCGACTGTTACAGCATTCATTTTCGATGTGTTTCAAAATGGCATGAATGCTGTAACATTAAAATTTATAAGCCACATAATAATGTACTAAATTCTAAAGGGTACCCACTTAAATAAGGGCCAACGCCCCCCCCCCCCTCTTTTACTTCAGAACGACGGCAGCTATAGTCATGACAGTAGTGTCTAGTTAGTTATAGTAACACGTCTATGAGTTATGTGATGAACACACTTAGAGCGCCACCTGGTGGCAAAATCAGGAGTTAGCGTTCCTATCTCGAAAAGGGTAAAAAATATGGGAAAATGTCAATTACAAAAATGTACAGCATTATCGATTTAGTACAAAAAGAGATCCTGTGCACATTATCACAAAGAACAGAACGCTTAAAATGCGCATTTGTTTGTTTGAATTTTCCGAAATTTTTTGTGACGTCTGAAGTCATGGACAGATGCAGAAAATTTTATTTTTGGGACAAAACAATTACCCATTATACTTTTTTTCTGTGGGAATAACTCAAACAGCAGGTGCACGCGAATTTTCCACCAACACTTCAGAACATTCGATTACGCATTCCTGTTGCTTGTGCCAGCGCACCAACTACATGCTGAAACGTATGCAAAGTGAAATTGAAATATGGGCTCGTATCTGTATAGAAGATGACTTAGAACACTTTGAAAACAGATTTTAAATATATCCTGTGACAACTAATCCTTTTTCTCTTTTTAACCCATTTATTGTTGTCACAGTTTCAGATATCGTGAACAGTCAAATGTGAATTTTAAGCGTTCTGATCCTAGTATTAATATGCACAAGGAGCTTCTTTTGTACTAAATCGCCAATGCTATACAACTTTGTATTTGATATTTTCCCTTATTTTGTACCGTTATTCTGATAGGAACGTCTTTTTACGTGGCCTCACTTCGGTTAGAAATTTTCGTAAATTTCGGTCGGAACTGTAAAAAAAATTAAATATAGATAAAAATCCGTATCTCACTTTCTAATTCTCCGATTTCGTCTGGGTTTGCAGTTAACGACTCTGTTTTGATGCCCCAATCACATTCCGAAGAAATTTTGAACATATATTGAAATTAAATTTTTCCTGAATTTCGGTCGAAATTATAGAAAAAAAATGTAATTTAGATTTTTAAAAAAAATCCGTATCTCATGTTCTAACTGCCTAGTTTCATTCAGGTTTGAAATGAACGACTCAGTTTTGATCTCCCAGCCACATCCCGAAGGAAATTTTTTAACATATCTTGAAATTTCATTTTACGTAAATTTCGGTCGGAAATGTTAAAGAATGTAATATAGATAAAAATCCGTATCTCACGTTCTAACAGTCCGATTTCATCCAGGTTTGAAATGAACGACTCGGTTTTGATCTCCTAGCCACATCCCAAAGAAAAATTAACATATCTTAAAATTTAATTTTAAAAAAAAATTCGGTCAGTATTGTAAAAAAATGTAATATAGATAAAAATCCGTATCTCTCATTTCATCCGGGTTTGCAGTGAATGACTCAGTTTTGATCCCTTAAACACATCCCGAAGGAATTTTGAACATGTTTTCGATTATGTGCCATTGTCAATTCGATATCAATAAAGAATCAATTCGTTAGATAACATACTGCGCCATTTAGAAGTGTAACAGTTAACGTGAATGCCATAATGTCTCTATTCAGTAGAGTTATAGGGCCGTGTTGGTCTAGTGGAAAGGTCTCAGCTTTGGGGCCGGAGGGTTCCTAGGCTCGAAACCCGATTCCACTAAAGATTTCACGCTAAATTATGGGAAAAAATGTGTCCCCGCTGGTGTGATGCGGAAGTCTTGAGAGGGTTGTCGTCCTCGTCATCCGACCAAGGTGTTAAATTATAAGGTCCGTCCCAAAATAGCCTTCGTGTTGTTCAAAAACGTGCGCTTATATAACTAAACTAATTTGTAGGCTTATAATATAGCTGATTGCATTTAAGAAAGTAGGTACTGTCGTTGTTTTTTTTATTTGTCTGATAATTTCCGTTATCTACTGCAAAATTGCTGTCTGCAGAAAATTATTAAGTTTGCATCAATCAAGATGTCAAGACTAAAAATAAAATTCTATTGTATTCGAGACAGTACTTTCAAAAGTGGGATACGTCTCTTCCAGATTCAAGCTCTGACAATCCTGACACGGATTCTAGCTTAGGCACTTTTCATTCTAATTATGAGCTAATAGGTGTAGTTTGTTTTGTTATGTATCCATATGAATTAAGCAATATATTCATACAAGGCTTCCACTTTTATTGTGGTCCGATCGCTACTTTCTAAGACTTTAGAGATGGAGATTTCTTCCTAATAGAAAAATTCTTTAAGTGACGCAAAGAATTATATTTTTTTGTTGTTAATAAATGTTTTGTTGAAAGATTTACGAAGTATTATATTGTTCCTCGCTTCTATTTGTCAGCAAGTATTGTAATTCTATTACTAAAGCTGGCCGAGTTATGAAACTTTGAATTTCATTATTTTAAGCCAATCAACGGCCGTCTTGAGCAAGTGCCTCCCGTTGATTAGCGGATTTCCTCCTTTCCATTAAAACTGTCTATAGCCGTCATAATCAAAGCTTTATAACTTGATCAATATTAGGTCTTTTAAACCTCCACTAAACCAGGCATCTTTGATTTAATGTCAGATATTAATTTTTTGCCTTTCAAAGTCCCAAATGGCCAGAATTTGACGTTTATTTCAACAAACGGTAGTCAGTTAGAGACAAAATTTCATCAAAAATTGTTAAATCTATCGGGATCAGACATTCCATGGATGGCGTGGTATGAAAATTTGTAGATGAGAGTGGCAGATGCAGTTTTATCCTGGTCATTTGACAGAAGCTCAAAATCGCGGACCCAAAATAACCCTTGTGGAGCGGCCATTAAATTTTAATTTCTTTTTTCAGAATTGTGAAGGAATGTAGCAGTACAAAAAATGTTTCATATTAGCATCTATGACTGAATAATATTATAAATTTTACAGCGCCTCGTTTTTGTGAGCTGACGCAGTCGGTTTGGAGAATGTAATAGTCTTGCTACGAATCAGGACGTCCAACAATACTGTTACGATATCTTCATGATATTGTACGACATTCTGACTATCGAACAAAATCTTGGAGGTTTCGTATTGTATCTTGTGATAAAAGAGATAAATACCTTTCGTGTTTCTAATAGAATTTTTATATAGAGTTTTTATATATATTTTCTATTCTTAATGAATTGCACTTCATTCTTACATATTTTTTATATTCTTATTTGGTCATTCTTATTGTATTTCTGTTGTAAACTTTTTATTGAAAATAAATTTTTTATTTCATATTAACTTAAGTTTAGTTTCAGTTGTTTAATCTTTGTGCAGTTATTTTATTTGTTTGTTATATTTTGTCAAACGTTTTCTTAACTTTCTGAATGCTCACATTCATGTTGCATCTCTTTTGTTTTATGACATTTTATGCTTTTTATCCATTATGATATCTGTATTTTGGGAATATTTCCTGCCGGCTTTCATGCGCCGCACAGTGGTTCAGATTGCTCA
>BGPR01001898.1:160924-180055 GCA_013235015.1 Araneus ventricosus | reverse complement strand
TGTTTAGTATAAATATATATAATTGACTGAGTAAATCTTTAACATATTATGGGGATAATTATTCACATATATCTTAAATATCAACTAGTATAAAAATTGGAGGTGGCCACTCGTATAATTCTTAAAATGGTAAACTTAAAAAATCAGTAACTGAATAGGCTGTTAGGGTAAAAATTTTGGTTTTATTAATGAACATATAATTATAAATCTCTTCAAGTAAGGGTCGAACCTGATACTAATTATTTGCTTCTATTAAAAGGTTAATGTGCTGATGTCAGGCATTGAAAATTCTATTATTTATGTCTGTGTCATATATGTGTGTTTATGTGCAATAATTGCTTAATAAATTAATTAGGTTTAAAACTTGGCTTTGTTTTTCTTGTCAATATTTAAGCACTGAGAGAGAATGAATTGTAATGGGTGATTGCAGGTTAAAATTCTTTTAACTTTACACAACGCATTTAAACTAATCACTTTCTAAGTTCATTTGTTTTTTAATTTTGGATATATTTTTGTAAGGACATTTAGAACAGAAAATTAAGTTGAGAATGCACCTTATGCCTGTTGCTAAGTGATTCATTTAGTGGAGATTTAGCTATTGATTTTATGAATTTGTTTGATGTTAATTGAAGTTAAAGATATGAGATTTTAAGATTATTGATATATGTAGAAATTCATCTTGAAGTTAATAAGCAATGAATTTTGAGAGTCTGATAGGCAACAGGTGTAGTAACATTTTAAATATTTAAATTTCTAAAAATATTTGAAGGTGTAGTGACATTTTAAATATTGAAATTTCTAAAATATTTGAAGGTGTAAATTTCTAATTGAAATTCTTAAATTACAAATAATCTAAAAGATTTGAAAGATTGAGTAAAATATTTTATTTAAAGGCTCTTAAGTAAATCAAAGCATTTCAATAATCTTAATCTAGATATCCATATGCTGGTAATTTGTGGAAATGTTAAATTCATTAATGAATTTATTGTAAGGTAGCAATTGTTTACAAAGACTGGATGTAGAGTGTTAAATATAAACAATCTGATAATCCTTTAGATAATTTCAAAATAAAAATCCACGACAAATTTTCTTAATGGATTTACGAAATACTGTCTTTAAGTACCAGCAGTCTCATATTGAGAGCTGTTTATATGAAGAACCAGAGCATACATGCCGCAAAATGCATGGTATTGCAGAAAGAAAACTTTTTCTAAAAAAAATTCTTTTTAATAAAGTGGTATTACAAGTGTACATTTGCGCCAAATTTGTCCATTTTTAGCTGTGCCGTTCTAATCTTGCGCACGGGAATTGTTCCAGCTAAGTAATCTTTCTGATTCGTTTACTACTTCAGATCAACCGTTAAAGTTATTCAGAAACCTGCTAAATCCTTGTAGCGCACTTAGTATGGTCTAACTTGTCTTTGCCTAGAATTTAAAGTAATTATTAATTACGATGTTGAGCGTTCATTTATTGCCATCAATTCAATGGAAACTTCATAGAATTGACGGCAATAAATGAGCTTCTACTATACCTTCCACTATACTTCAAAGTATTTTATCTATTTATAATGTCTAAAATGAATACATGCGTGTTTTTTATTATTTTTCCCTACTGTAAAACCAATGAAAAATTTCATTTTTTCACTGGAACCCATTTAATGAAAATCTGAGGTGCTGAAAAATAGAATTAATATACTTGTTGCATAACATTTTATATTACGGAAATGTTCTATTTAATAGGTCGTAATAGAATTAACGTCACATCTAAATTCTATTCCAAGGGGGAGACGGGATTGCTCAGGTACATTTTCTGAAAGAATCCCTGCTGTATTATGTGGATCAATGTCTTCCGTTGCTGGGGGCATTGCTATCGTTTTCCAATAGCATGAGAAAAAACGTTGAATTTATCTTTATTTAATTTGTAAGTATCAGCAACCTCCTAAAGAGAGCTGTTTGCATATAAAATTTGTTTCTGAGGTAGTAAATCATTTTCCGAAGAAATAGAAGCAAGTGAAAAACCAGAACAAGGCAGAGGACTACGATTTTGCACTTCATCAAAAGCCACTCAAAATAGAGACTCAAACAGGACTTTTTCTGTTTAGTCTAATTTAACCCTCTGACTGCCAAAACGGCTAATACGGCCTGTCATGCAAACTGCCAGACAACGGCCCAGCGGCCAATATGTCGTATGCTTATATATTTCCCCTTTTTCAAAAGGTTCGATAAACGGTGGGGAGCAATCTTATCTTTTTAACAATGGTTGTTTTCCCTCCCACTGTCACTCTTGATTGATGTCTCCAGTAAGTGTTCGAGGGCAGATGCTCAATTTACCTTAAACTCTCTGCTTACTTACTGTTAAAAAATTCTTGCTATAATGCCTGTTAGTTATCACAAATTGTAAACGACCCCTGTGTAGTCAACAGGGGGTTTGAATGTTAGAAACATGACGATAAAAGAATGCTCCACGAAGCAAATGACCACTTGCTAATCAGATGGGGGAAGGAAATGTTTACCTTCTTTCATCTCTGACCTCGGCCGGTCTGGGTTTTAAAGAAACTAGATCTCAAAGCACTGTGGGTTTCAGAGGGTTCAGACCCTTAAGTGGCCTCAAAAATTCTGAAGTTAAAAGCAGAGAAAAGACATCCGCTGGATATTATATAAAAAAACCCTCGAAGAAAGAAGAAAAATAATTTTTCAACCTTATCTCGTATCCCACAACCGCCATTACAAGAATTTTGCCAATCAACAAGTGGAGAACAACAGGAAGGGAAAAACAGGTGGGGTTAATTTGAGTACAGCGCCATCTATTGAAACCAAAAGAGGGACAAAAAAGTAATTTTGTTAAATTAATAGTATTTTCTTTAATTAAAATCTCTCTATTGCAGTAGTTTTTGGAAATTCATTGTATTAAAGATATTTTATAATAATATCAGTTCCTTTTGAAAAAGATTTACTTTTACCACAAATTCTTTTTATTCTAAAAAAATTATGATTTTTTGAATTTTAGTGTAAACATTGGATTGAAAATAATTCAGAAAGTTTATCTTGAATTAAAATTCATCTCTTTTGCCATAAATACCAAGTAGGACTTTACCTTCAAAAATTTCCAAATCTATATCCAAAAAATTGCAACTCAAAAGACTTTCATTGGTTTTGTTCTTTTAAATTCTTCCGGTTAACAATTTGTAACAATATTATGATTATCAATGTTTACTAAAAGTAAATCATCATTGTATCTAAAACTATAAGTTAAATTATCTTTAATTACTTTGCTTTCAAAGAAATGGAGGAAGAAATTAGCCAAAGCACTAGAAAAATTTGCACCCATTTGAATTCCTTGAATTTATTCATAAAAGCAGTTTCAATTAAAGTAATTTTCAAAAAATGTTAAATTTGAAGATGTTTATCCAGTTCTTTTTCCAAATAATTGCGCTTTTAAGACAGATTTCATACAAAATTGAAGAACCCAAGAAGCTTTTCGTATGGAATGCTGGTAAACAAATTTTCTAAATCAAAGGTATAGAAATTATTGATAGTGATCATTTTTATAAACACCAGAGTTTCTTGGTTGTTTTCAATAATAAAATTTTTCTCTTTCATTATATTGCCTAATATAATTTTTAGGAAGCATTTCAAACTAAAATGGTTATAGTTGTTACTTGCAGCATTTGAATAGGAAAATTGTTGGCAAGGTCACTTAAACGGAAAAAAAAGATCCTGTTTGTGTCTCTAATTTGCGCTGCACTTGTCGAAGAACAAAGTCAGATTCCTCCACCTGGTTTTGTTTTTCCATTTGGTTCCATTCTATGCATCGTTATTTTTGGTTGCATCTGCATTTGCGCGTAACTAATGCGATGAATCTGTTGGCATCAGTTGGATATTCCGAATTCTTACGTAATAATTTACTTCACAGCAAGTATATAAGCTCTACTTGGTTTTTACAGTAGTACTATCTATCTATGTGATGCCGATGTAAAATGATGTGCTAAACGATACTGTAATAAGATGCTCTAGTCTGTGGTATTACAGTCAGCTCGTTTAGTTGTGTTAAAATATTGTTTCTTTGTAGACAAGTCGTTCTACTTAACTTCTTACTTATTTCAGTATGGCTTTCAGTAAAGAAGTGTATCTTTCGTACGTCTGTTATTTGAAGTTCCCAGCGATATCTTTGTATTAATATATTTTACTTTTGGCCTTAGAAAAGTAATTTTTGTTGCTCAATTTGTTTCTTATATTTGTTAATGGCAATGTATGAAATGCCGGCATTCTATAGAATGCCGGGCGTTTTTAGGCAAAGTATGAAATATGAGATTTATTATATACTTTTCCTAGGCATTGTATATAATACCTAGGCATTCTATAGAATGACAAATGCTATTTAGGCAAAGTATGAACAAAAGTTCATAATAAGGCTATTATTTAAAAGGCGTGCATTCCTCAAAAATACAAATGTTATTTAGAAAAAATAATAAAAGAGTACCATTAAAAAATCTTTTATTCAAAATTCGTAAAGCAAAATGAGAGTTTTCAAATTAAAGTTTATGCCTTTCTTATTAAAGAAAACAAAATAAATTGTGAATCTACTTATTGCATCAAATAAGCAAATAATTTAATTTTGAATTGCACGAAACTTTATTTCTTACATAATCAAATCGGCGATTTATTTCATACTTTGCCGGTTTGTCAGTCTATAGAATGCCTAGGAAATGTGTGAAATATAAATCGTTTCATACATTGCCGGCTAGTTTTAGGCATTCTATAGAATACCGGATTTCAAACTTTGCCGGTAACATATTAATTTAATACAATTTGTCTTGCTAATCTTGAAATTAAAATTTCGCCAGAAATTATATATATGTTACAAAGCTATAAAGTCGTTTCCCTGAGATGTTAATCTTGGCGACAAAGAGAATTTTCTAGAAGGACCTCGAACTTTCAAGCTATTTCTACTGGTTTCATGAACTTTCTAGAGACTACGTCACTTCCTATGTAATGAAGTCACTTCCTGTTGAAAAGTATAAAGGCAAGCTCTCAAGCCAAGAAGGGGGAGTTGGAATTTGATCAGCAAGCAAGCTGGTGAGCTAACAAGAAACCTTTGAGCGTTGTATTGAGATTTATATGTAGTCTCTGTTGTGAATTTTTACTAGTGCTGTGTTAATACTTGTGCTACGTTTTCTTTGCTTGGAATATTTGTGAAATAAAGAGCTTTATTTTTTTAAATCCTGCTTATTGGTCTGCATTCACGTACACCCACAAGACGAATTTGTCACAATATATATTTAAAGCAAATACGTCTTTTTAATAAAGTGGTGCATAATAGAATCTTACAATCGTGCTTTATTTTGGTTATTTATATTTATGTGATGAACGTTAAGTGCTGCATGCTAAATTAATTCTGTACAGGGAAACTCAATGTGCTAAATAATTAGTCTGACTTACATTGTACGTCAGATCAACCGTTAAAGTTAGTCAGAAACCATCTTCTATTCTAACAGCTTGGCTTACTATTTAAATCAATTATTAAAAACAATGGTGAGAGTCATTACCTACTACAATCCAAATAAAGGACAAGAACATCTGTCGAAAATCATTAGTGTTTTTATACTTCAGGGAAGTGTTGTCATTTATAATGAATGAAATGATGGTGCCCGGGCGTTAAATAACCAAATGTTTAAAATTTGCGTCAATAAATGTTTGTTCTAAAAGCACCCCAAATTCCCTTTCCCACTAAAGATTTATCACCGCTCTTTTTTTCGTATATATATATATATATATATATATATATATATATATATAAAGTGTACCCGAATGAAAAATAGACTACAGTTATATGTAAAGAAATTTTAATAACAATACTCTAACTACAGTTCATGTGGAACAGTACAACTACAAATAATTGACATTGATACAGTGATCCCTGCGTGTAGGATGGGAGTGGATGGCTTCAGTGTCGAAACTGCTGGGTCAGACAAACACCCATTATGCCGTCTTCTGATTCTCTGACAGATGCTTAAGCACCCACTGTGCACAAACGTTGCCATAACCAAGCTTTTTGTGGATTATGTGAT
The DNA here is from genome assembly GCA_013235015.1 of Araneus ventricosus. Lineage (NCBI taxonomy): Eukaryota > Metazoa > Arthropoda > Arachnida > Araneae > Araneidae > Araneus > Araneus ventricosus. The sequence goes on along the minus strand of BGPR01001898.1, from coordinate 173,988 downwards.
GCCCAGTTACATTGCTTATTGACAGTTGAACAGCAATTTCACGTGTGGTGATCCGACGATTCTGCCGTATGAGCTCATCCACAGCCGAAATCGTGCCTGTTGGTCACAACGGGCCTCTCCGTGCATGTCTTTCATCCTGCGATAAATTTGTGAAGCAGGCTGTCCTTCTGGGCAAAGAAATTGGATAACTGTTCTTTGTGCTGATCTGGAGGAATCCATCATGCATCGAACTGCGTATACAACTCTCCAGAAATGAGGATATTAATTCGAAGCAGTTAACTACGCAGGTGCAACTGGGAATACCACCACGCCAACTATCGGCTATCACAATAACTCACTGGGATTTGATACAGCTAAAGTCTCCTTTTCATTTGAGCACACCTTATATATATATTAATTTCGCATTCTTCTATTTTTTAAAAACACTTTTTTAAATTTTAATTCATATAATTACTTCTACTTAAGCTCTAGTATACGAATAACTGCCACTGTAACTCGCTGGATCCGAATTCAACCGCTCTAAATGGTCAGGGAATTTTCCCGTGTCTCAGCAGTAAAAAAAAGTTTTCCCGCTTTCTCTTTTTCTAACCATGTAACCACTTAGAAAGACGTTCTGTCTTCGATCGCACTTTTCGAACAATGGCGATTGCTTCGATTTACCTTAAATATCTGAAATGTTAAAAACACCTATCGAAGACAAAAATATGAAGATGTCTGAATAAAATATTTTCTAATGCAACGACTGCTATCTTCTTTCGCCTGCCTTTTCATCTAAAATAAATCATGATGTTTCAAGAATCGCCAGCAATTTTATCGGTACGGGAAACTCTTACGAATTACGACGCCAGAAGCCACATCCGATTGGCGACAATAACCAAGAGTTTAATCTAAGGAAATTTTATCAAGAAATGAAAACCAATGAAAGTTCGACTGCTTCCGATTAACATCGCTCAACTGATCTTCAAGGTGTGCTTATCAATCCTTTTTGCTTGATACCTCCTTCAAAACCTGCGTTGAAAATTTTAAAAGAATTATAGTCAGATTTTTCTATCTGAAAGGAATATCGTCAAGAAATTACGTGAAAAGAAAGTGCGCGATTGTAAAAAACTGAAAAAAAATCCCATCGTTGAGCTTGGCTATGTGATCTTATTTCTTATACAGAATCAAGAAAGAAAGAAATAAAAGGAAAAATTATTAAGGTGCGCGTGAGAAAATAAATAAATAAAAAATAAAATACCAGCTATTGGGAGGGGAATGATCATGATCTTTATCTTTTGTGTTCATAAAATGTTTTATTGTAGATGGATATAGATTCTCATTTGATAATATTTTTTGAGAAATTTTATATATGAAATTTTAAATTTGCATTTGATATTGATTTTTTTGATAAAATTTGAATACATATCTTATTTTAGGGTGTCATTATATTATGAGTATTCTTTATACATAATTATTTATTTTGCATTTTTCTGAAAATATTCTGAATTTTGGTACTTGCATTTTTATGAGAATATTATTCTGAATATTAGTATTATTATTCTAATTATTTAATTTAAATTATGTATAAAGAATGAACAACATACTCATTTGGTAAACCAATTAAAGTGAATAGTTTAAATATACTTATTTTAAAATTCCCATAAGTTTAATGTTTTTCTACAACAAAATTACAATTTAATATCCGACCGTTACCGAAATACTCAACTGTTTTTTTGATGCAAACTTCGCCATTGAATCGAAAACATAGAAACCGTTTAAACGGGTTCCAGCTTGAAATGGAATAAAAATATGAAAATACTTAAACATGCGTTGTTAGTATTGACTTCGAGAAACATTTATGCTGATTTAGAGGGAATCAAACAGCGCGTTTGTACGGGACACCACAGAAATTTTTTTTATAAGTTGATGAAAATCCAAATACTCAATCTGAATCAGTTCCTAGCTTCGCTCGGTCGAAAAATATGTATAATAGGGCGGCCGAAAAAGTCGAAGATTCTTAGAACTTTTTGCGGTAGTGCGGAAAAGTTGAGAACTCCCATCATTAAAAAGTGTGCAAAATCTTATAACTCTGAATTCTTATCTTCTGTCGCATCAATGGGCAGAAAGATGTGAAAATTGGATTAAAAATGGTCAAATTCAAAAATTAATAAAAAATCACAGATTTCGTTGATCGGTTTGCGGTAGTGCTTAAAAGTCACTATTTATTAACAACAACACATTTACAAAATTTTAGAATTATAGGTTAATATCTTCTGCCTCCTCAACGGCGCTGAATTTTGGAAATTAAAGACGAATTTATAAATAAATACACGTTTTACTTATATCATTAGAAATTTGATTGAACCTTTCACACATACAAAAGCACTATTTGTTGTAATCTTTTTTGGACTGAAATTGTGACATTTATGTTCTGGATTCTAGTGTAGCTCTGATAAATCCATCGCTGTTCTACGGTCCAACTCTTTATCTGGAGATTTCTGTGACGAGTTTCACAATTCGCTCAACTGCTTGCGAGTGTGAAGGAAATTTAATAAAGTCTTTGCCGTCCATTGGCACATTGTCCTGTATCATCTTCAGAAGTTCATGAAAACTAATATGTCTGAGAATTGTAGGCGGTGTGACATTACAAGCTTGCCAGTCAATGGGATCTACGTAGTCTGTAGCTTGAAAGTTAACAGCAGGAATAACGAATCTAAGAACACAATTACCATCTGGGCCAATTTCCTTTGCCTTAATAATTTACCGATCTGAAAGGGTTCTAACATGGCATATCTCATCAATTTAACATAGTCAAAACCATGTTTTCTGGAGCCGCAAAGTAAGCGTTGAGAGAAATAACTGGTTCAATTATATCACGATACTTCGTAGGCAAGTATTGAGATGAGCTGATGAAATCCCACAACTGTCTAGCTGAACTGTCTGTAATGATGGACCTTAATTCGGAACAATGAGAGCCCGTAAACTCTTAAAATGAATACAGCCAAACTTATCAACTCATTGGATGGATTTGATGTTAATATATAAAGCCTCAATATTCGATTTGCAGCTGTTAGCCAGCGAATTCAATTCAACGTGCCCGGTTGACGCTTCGCTAGATCTGAAGAACCAACGCCTGAAATAATGGCTGTGCAATAGGGTGGATCGAAAAATCAAAGTGTGGATAAAATAATCGGCATAGGGTGCAAAAGTTGTCTTTTAAGTGCACTAGCATATATGCAAAAAGTTTTCAAGTTTGTTTAATATCTTCCGGTGCCCCAGGACGCTTAAATATTTGCAAAAAAACGTTTTTTATGCAAATTTCGAATTAAAAATTAAAAATGTGTTAAAGAAACGATTTTACAGAGAGAAACGTAGAGGAGAGGGCGAAGGAATTATAAAAAATACCAACAAAAACTGGAAAATTATCGTACTGAGAAAATATCGTGTTTGTTCGATATCACATTTTGTAAGTGTACAAATTTCGATACATGTAAATCTCAAAAACATAAGAAAATTCCACTTGCGGAGCGATTGTTTATAAAAGATCGAATATTAGAAAGGAAAATGGTTACTGGAGAAGTGGAAGTAATTGCTACTGAAAAAAAGAGAAAAGAAAAAAAAAGAAAAACAAATAGAAGACAAAAGAATAAAACGTAAAATGGTTAAAATTGATGCTGCTGCTGCTCATGCTCAATCAATGGAGCTACTTGAGCTCAACACTATGACTTCGTCCTTGTATACAGATACGGAATATACCTTGGAATATCAATCATAAAATCGTTTAGATTTCCCTACCTTAGCAATGGAATGTGATTGATACGGAATTTCAGATAGAACAGCTACTTCATTTGCCAGTGCTGTTCTACAAGACATTGGAATTATACACGAAGGAAAGGCTTCGCATGTGGTAGATAGCAATAGAATTCGTAGACAGAGTAAAAAGCTTTAAAATGCAGTTGCAAAGTCTACTAAGTTAACAGTGTCTTGGTCGCTTTTAAGCGGATTATATTTCGATGGGAGAAAAGACAACACAAAAGTGCTAATTAAGAAGGACACAAAGTACTACCGAAAAACCACGAACGAGGAGCATTATACTCTTGTAAACGAACCTACCTGTGTATATTGGACATGTTACTGCTGAAACAAGAGGAGCTAAGACCATAAAAGAAGCAATATTCAATTTTTTGGAACACATAATATGCAATTAAATGGGCTAACAGTAATTGGATGCGATGGAACAAATGTTAATACTGGGCACAAGAGAGGTATTATTCGTTTGATGGAACTGGCCTCAATAGACCATTACAATGGTGAATTTGTTTGCTTCAAACAAATGAGTTACCTCTCCGTCATCTACTAAATTCTTTAGATGGTGCAACAACTGGTCCTAAAGAATTTTGTCAACCACTTGGTAAAGCAATCAAAACCTACGAGGAGCTACCTGTAGCTCCTTTTTCTTCAATAAGTATGGACAATATGCCACATAATAGAGATAGAATGGTTCTCAGTAATGATCAACAATATCTGTATGATATTTGCCTACCGATATCACGCGGTGAATGTTATTCTGATCTGACATTAAGAAAGCCTAGCCCAGTTGTTCACTCAAGGTGGCTAACAACTGCAGGTAGAATTTTAAGGTTGTATGTGGTCACAGAAAAACCATCTGACAATCTTATTATTCTTGCAACATATATTATGAAGGTATACGCAACCTGTATAGTTCCATGTCAAGACAAAGCCCTCCATAACAGAAGGAGCGCTGCATATTTGGAGACTTATTTCATTTTTTAGATATTTGGAACCCAATTTAAGAAATATAGTACGCACTTTTATTCAACAAAATAGCTTCTTTTGTCATCCATAAAATTCGCTATTGTCAATTCTCACAGATAACAGAGAGGATATAAGGTCTTTAGCGCAAAGAAAACTAATTTGTGCTAGAAATGAAAACAGAGAATCATCAGAATAAGAATTTTTCAAGTACCAAAAATAGACTTTAAAAAAATACCGAAGCTGTAGAAAGATGTTTTCGCATAGTGTCTGAAGCGTCCGAAAGTGTATGTGGAGAAGAGAAGAGACACGGCTTCATATTGAAGAGGATACAATCAAAAAATCTTATCAAGCATTATAATACCAAGAAGGATTACATCCTTTAGAAATATGTAAATCTTCAAACTAATAGAATTAAAAAAATCTATGATTAAGTTCACTTTTTATAAGTTTTGTGATTTATTGCTTTGACTATTAAATTTATACTTCATGTATTATTATAAAATTATAATTATTTATAAGTTTATACTTTAATACTTGAATAATGTGCCAATTTTTCAAATATTTTTCATTAATCACAATTTTTAATAGATATTCGTAAAAATGCCAATTTTAAACTTTTTGGGGGGCTTTCGGGCCACCAGAAGATATGAATGAACTTTAATAATAATTAAGAAACGTAAACTAATATACCCAAAGCAAAACTTTCTTGCCCGGCGCTAAAGGAAATTTTGAAAATATTTTTTTATAAATTTCCCCAAAAAAATGTCATTTTTAACTATTTTTGGGGCACTTGGGGCACTGGAAGATATGAATGGATTTCAATAAAAAAGTATATGTAAACTAATATACCTAAGACAAAACTTTCCCACCCCATGCCAAAAATAATTTCAAGACAAAACAAAAAAAATTGTAAATTTTCATAAAAAATTCAATTTTTAACTATTTTTGAGGCGCTTGGGGCACCGGAAGATACAAATGAATTTCAATAAAAAAAATTATATAAACTAATATACTTAAGACACAACTTTCCCGCACCATGCCAAAAAGAATTTCAAAAAAAAATTTTTTTCCTATACTTTTCGATCCACCCTACTGTGCTAATGCCTAATAATTATTTCTGATCACAACTTAGGTTGGTGGGATCATTGCCTGGTAATTCACGTTGAATACTATTAAAAGCTACAAGTGGCAACTTCTCGCACCCTTTCAGATTTCGACCAATATCCCCGGTGTAAGACGAGGGACCATAAGATTTGCCCTCAAATAGGTGTCGTAATGGCAACTCGTTGAAATGAAGTAAGCACAAAATCCATTGGATTGTTCGATGAAATTTCAATTCAAGCTGCGAATTAAACAATTAAACACTCCAGTATTCACGACTGTGCCGTCACATCCCAGAAAGATAAGGTTTCTAAAATCACCCAATAGTGAATTGGTTACATATTCATAAATGCTGAAATTGGCCCAAAAGGAAATTGTGTTCGTAGATTCGTTTGGAACTACAGACTACGTAGATCTCATTGTCTGACAAGTTTTTTATGTCCCACCGCCTCCCAGACAGATCAGTTCTCATGAACTTTTGAAGATTATACAGGACGATGTCCCAGTGGACGGTTAGGACTTGATTAAATTTCCTTCACACACGCAAGCAGTTGAGAGAATTGTGAAACCCGTTACTGAAGCCTCGAGAAAAAGAGTTGGACCGCAAAACAGGGATGGATTTATCATAGCTACACTAGAATCCAGGAAACAAATGTCACAATTTGAGTTCAAAAAAGATTACAAAAAATAATGCTTTTGTAATTTTGTATGTTCAAAGGTTGAATAAAGTTTCTATTCGCATTATAATGAGGTAAGTAAAACGTGTAAACTCGCCTTGAATTTTCAAAATTCAGCGCTGTTCAGGAGGCAGAAGATATTAACCTTTAATTCTAAAGTTTTGTAAAGATGTTGTTGCTAATAAATAGTGACTTTTAAGCACTACCGCAAACCGATCAACTAAATCTGTGATTTTTTTTTATTAATTTTTGAATTTTGACCATTTTTAGTCCAATTTTCTTAAGTTTCTGCCCATTGAGGCTACAGAAGATATCAATTCAGAGTTATAAGATTTTGCACACTTTTTAATAATGGGAGTTCGGAACATTTCTGCACTACCGCAAGAAAGATCTAAGATACTTCGACACATTCGGCCAGACCTAATATTTTTCCTGTAGCCGAGTGATATAATAACATTACGGCTTGACGGCGTATTAATACTGGTTGTTCTGTGGTCAGAAGATAACGTGTCCCCAATATATAAGAAAAAAATCTGATAATTTGCAACGGATTTTAAATGTTTTGCCACTTTTTCTTGTAAATTACTTACACAAATTTCTACTTTTAACAGTACTCAGAAAATTCAGTGAAATATATTCTTTTATCATTATTAAAAATATTACAATTAAATTTCTCGACATTATTTTCCGGCTCAAATGTTTTATTGCCGACACACTTGCAAGATTCTGAAACTATTAAAACGACGACAAAAAATAAAAAAAATCTTTCAATAAATATTGTTTATAAAGGCTTCAAGAATCATTTAACCCCGAACAACGTGAAAAATAAAAAAAAAAACTAAACAGAACTTAACTAAACTAAACACAACTACACTAAACTAAACTAAACAGATCTGAACAGAACTAAACAGAACTAAACTAAACTAAACAGATCTAAACTAAACTGAACTAAGCAAATCTGAACAGAACAGAACTAAACTAAACTAAACTCTATATAAAAGGAAATTGTTTATGCAGAATAAAGAAATACAAGAGCTTCAGCAAAAGAACTCGAATTTGTTAAATACTTTCATTTTGTATCCAGAAAATGACGCCAGCTGTCTGAAAGACATCTTTTAAATAGGCCAAATAATTATTTATATAAATTTAAAAAGAGTGACCAAGATATCTAACGTATGAAAATCAAAATATAGAATGAAGTATTGAAATAACTCAAACCATCTCTTCTCCACCCACAAAATCATAATACGAGAAAGGAGTTCCCCTCATTATATATACATATATACGCAGTTGAGAACTACGGTGAATTTCTTCCCGAGTTTAGCTTCCAAAGGAAATTTTTTTTGTAATATTTTTCATTTTACCAAACCAAAAAATCAGCGTAATGTAACAGAAAAAAGGAAATAATGTTCATGCTTTATATTAAGAAAATGTTTCATATGATAAAGGTAATGTCACTTTTTAATTCCGTTCCAACTGAGAGATAAAAGACTGTCCAGCATGCTTGTTCGAAAGAAACCAATGTTGGGGCGTTGCAACCGTGGTCAAAATTATCATGCGAAAAATCTCTTCAATTTTATCAACCCTTTGAGGATGAATGTCACTCGGATGTGCCAGCAACTCGTAGAATATGATTGTGGCCGTCCTCAAAGGGTTAATGTATTTACCAAATACTTATAGTTTTTCTTCTCTTTTTTCAAAGTACCAGCGATCTCCTAATGAGTGCTGTTTACGTAAAGCAACAGAAACCCGAGGTCGCATGCTTATGCGGAAAGAAAAATTATTTATGAAAGAATTCTTTTTTTAATAAAGTGGTACAGCTTAGAAGTGTAACTTTGCGTCTGTCTATTAATGTTCATGTCATAGATCTTAATTCCGCCGTGCTAATTCTGAGCACAGGGAGTCTATCTGCTAAGTAACCATTCTGCTTTGTTCTATACTTCTGATTTCTACTATACTTCATAGTATTATTTTTATTTATAATATCAAAACTAAAGTAAATAATAATTATAATAAAAAACTGATCTTTATCGTAATCTTAAAAATGTTTATTCCTTCTTTTCGCGAATGAGAATTGCTTACACATGTCTCTGCTTTTATCCTAATTAACAAAATTACAGTTAAATGTCTCATCGTTGCAAAAATAATTGAAGAGTTTCTTTGGTGCCAAACTCGCCATTGACTCACCAAATATTAACACCATAAAAATTCTTCCACTTTGAAACGGAATAAAAATAATAAAAAAACCGAAATGTTTTTTATTTTACTTAGTTTGGAATGACATCAAGGAGCGTTCATACCAAGTTCGAAGAAAATGCAAGTGCGCGTGTGGTTGTTATTGAGTAACAAACAATTTTTCAGACCAACTGGTAAAATGCCAACCAGTCAGTTTAAAACAGTACCTCGCTTTTCTCGGTTAAGGAATGGGTATAATATTTTTCTTGTTTCCGAGTGACGGCAGGCGGCATATTAGTCTTGGTAGTTCTGTGAACAGAAGACATCGTGCCCCTCCCACACCGTTAAAAAAAATTTAAATCTTTATTTCGTAGCTGTCTCTAAATGTTTTGCCTCTTTTGTTGCGCATTATTTACACAACTCTCTATTTTAACAGAATTCAGGAAATTAATTTAAATATGTGCTATTATCGGTATTAAGAAAGTTACAATTAAATGCCTCTCCTTTCTCAAATTGACTCAAGTGTTTTAATGGTCAAATTTATAAACTATTAAAACGACTCCAAAAACCAACAAACAAAGTAAAATTCTTCACAAAAACATTGTCTACAATGGCATCAAGGAACATTTAGGCCGAATTCGTCGAAAATCGAAAACGCGTTTTGATGTGATATCGTCACGTTAAAATTTACGGTAAAACAGGACCTTTCCCCCTTGGTTCAACAATACTAAAATGTATATTTTAAGCAATAAATTTTTTATGTCATGCATATTTCATGGAATATCAAATGCAAAGTTCCATCAATCCTCCCACACCGAATTTTCACTTATCGTGTTCACATACATATGGAAAGAAAGATACTCAGAAATTATTTCACAAATACATTTTCAAACCCCTGCAGATCTAAAACATCAGCATTGATCAAATTATCGAGTTCGATATTTTTGTCTTTTACAGCACTTTCTGTTTCTTGCTTGAAAAGGTAAAAAACTTGTGAATTTATCTTCTGAATGTTGAAAGAACTATATTACACGAGGTGATTGTGAGCGTGATGTTTCCTGAAAAGTGATCGATCCGACAAATTTTCTTTAAAATCTTATATGCATGTGGCAAGAATGATTTAAAAATAATTAATCTAATTCTTTAAACCAACAATTTTTCCAATTCAAAATTTGAACATTTTTGCTGAGTTCAGTAGATTTCAGTCAAGTTGGATTAAAATAGATTTAGAACTGGCATGGAATTTGCGGTTTGGGATACAGTGGGACACTCGTATATCTAATTCCCATATATCGAAAATGTGTGGACATAAAATTTATAGAAAAAATATTGGATTTTCAGGAGAAAAATAGTTTCCGATATCGAATTAATTTCTATGTATTCCAAAAATATTTCTAATTAAAATTTATGCATTCCTATTGCAGTCAAGAAACGTACACATGGATATCGTTCATAAGACGGAATATAAATTGAATACGAAACAAATATTTCCCGATTCTTTCTGCAATAGAAATTCTTGGAAGAACGGAAGTCATTTATGAAAAGTCATATGTATATGAGTTACTTGTTATTCTTAGCTTCTGTTCTGTGAGTATGATTGGCAAGGAGAGAATAAATCTCCTTGTGACAGGAAAAAAATGCACTGTTTAAAAGCATGAATTTATTTGAAGATAACTATGATTTGAACAAAAAATTATAGATCCTTGGAGAAATATTTGAGAAGTGAATAATTAACATATGATTAAATCAAGAAGGAAATTGTTTCTTTTTGAGGACAATCACCCGGAAAATCCTAGTTCCGGTGAAGGAGCATGCTTGGCAAAAGAAATCGTTGTTGCATTATAATCGTTTTTGAAATTGGCGTGCGAAAATCCAAGAAGAATTTAATATTTCTTGTGTAAGATGTTGATAACGCAGCTCTTTCTTATTTTTTAAACACCAGCAGCTTCATAACGAGTGCTGTTTATTAAAAAAAGATAAATACTACAAATAAATACGGAAGTCATTTGTATTAAAAAGATTCTTTATAAAATAAGTCCTCTTTAAAAAGTGGTACTGTCTAGAGGCGTGTCAATGCTTTTAAGTTCTCTATGAATTTTTATGCCAGAATTATAAATTGAGCTTTGCTAAGTCCGAGCACGGGAATTGTATCTGTTAAATAAACATTTTGCTTTTTTCAAACGTCTGACCAAACGACCAATGCGAATTCAATTATTGTGATTGAATAGCAAGTAAAGTATGTCAAGCTGGACGACAGAGTCACAAACTGACTGTTTGGTAGAGTGTATAATCAACGAAAACTGCGCCACTCTCTAAATTTTATGAGCAGTACATATTCACTAAACTGGGGAGAAAGGGACATATCAGCAAACGACATATCTGAAAAAGTGTATAATATTCTTCTTGGGCGCGAGTAACAGCATGCCGGCATATTAGTTCAAAACTAAAAATGTGAACTACATTCATTTAAATACTGCGTAGCATTGAGACTTTAAACATATTTTAATAAACAGGGTTCTTTTTCTCGTAGTTTCGTAATGTAGCAAGCAAATTGAGTATGTGTTTATCGTGACGAAATGCTATTCCAAAAATGCTAAACAAAAATTTACAATTCTTTATTGTAAACGGGCATACATTTTTTAGGACATTAATGCTAATTGCTTACTTATTTGCGCATTTTTTTAAAATTCTTTGTTAACTTAATTTTTTAAGTCTTCTTGAACACAAAATGAGGCCGCAATGCTTTAGTGTCACAGACCTGCCGTACGCATGACCTTGTTGGTCGCTACACCATACGTTTTGAATCAAAGGTCCTCTTGATGACGTGGTGTGGACGTTTTGAAAAAGAAGTATGCCATATCAGGCGTTGTCCTCGACATCTGACCGCGATTCAAAACTAGGAGGTTCGTTCCAAAGTATCCCTCCTGTTTCTTAAAAAACGAGACTGACTAACTCAACTCAGCTAAACCAATCAACATTAAAAAAATTTATTACGCTAATTGTATTTCTCTATATTGAAATTTTTAGTGGTGGGAATATCATATTCGGCATATGGAATTTCGACTTTAGCTTTACAGGCTCGTATATGGTAAATTGATGAATGTTTGACTAATATTACAAAAAGATTTTAAAAATGTTTGCTTATTGCCATAGCTTTCTCTCTTTTTGCTTCTCTGCTTGATTTTGTCAATTGTATGCTGATTATAAAAAATAAAGTGCTATTCAAAAGGAAATTGTTTATGGAACATAATATAACTTACATATATTTCGTTTAAAATAAATTATACAAAAGATATAACCAAAGTTTAATTCATTAAATAGTTTCTTTTGCACTTGCAATTTTGCTTAAGGAAAATTATGTGGACAGTCATTCTTTATAGTGATCGTTTAAAAAAATTCCAAAAAGATGGAACAATGTAACTAATATACAAGATCAAAAAGATAAATGGAGTATGCAAATAAGTCGATTCCCCCACATTCTCTCAGAAAGCATAATACGTTTGTGTTAGAGAATGACCTCCTTTATTCCATCGTCGCGAAATACACTAATTATTTCTCTAGGTTTTGCTTCCGAAGAGCAATTTTACAATCAATAACTGACAATTACCTTTTATGTGACTTAAGAAAAAAGTGAAACTTACAATTCAATTTACCAACCGCACAGTCATAAAATGCATGGAATAGGGTATAATAAAAGCAATGCCACTTTCAATTCCAATCCAAGCGAAAGATAGACTGCCAAGACTTACGGTGCCAAGAGAAACCCGGCTCTATTATATATATCACTCCTTTCCGTTGTTGACCTCGTATTAAATATTCAAATTAGCGTGCAAAATATTGCTTCAATTCTTTTTGCGTTTACAAATATCGAGAGTCATGTGTTTTTATTTATTCCAAATTCAAGTAACTCCTTTCAAAGTGTTGTGTTATGCAGACAATTAACATCTCCTATTGCCCAAGACTTAAAGGTGGAGTAACAAAATTTTTTTATATATATATATAAAATATATATAAAAGTTTTTCTTTTTCATAAAGGAAAATCTAACTGAAAACAAGTAATAGGAACAATTCAAAAGGTTCGAAAGGGCTTAAGATTTATTTCTAACTTCCTGAGGAATTTTATACCTCTTGGAATAAAAGTGAACATTGCTTTAAAAAGGCTTGGCAAAACATCGTGATCAAAAATATATTAGAGACTACTTTATCCGAAAGGAAATAAAAGTTTGGCCTTGTTTGTCGCGTGAAAGAACTAATTTTTAAGGACATTGTAAGCAAACATTCTAATTTCATGCATATTTGTACCTTTTTAAAATGTATTTCTTTAATTTTTTAAAATTCTTCTTCAATACTAAAAAA
>BGPR01001898.1:132021-160524 GCA_013235015.1 Araneus ventricosus | reverse complement strand
AAATGTATTTCTTTAATTTTTTAAAATTCTTCTTCAATACTAAAAAATTAATTACGGATATATTTATGTATACAAAATCCAAAGAAAAGGACTATAATGTCTTACCCAATTCCATAATAAACGTTCTCGACGAAGTTGGTTTCCCAGATGAAATTTCTTAAGGAAAAACAAAGAAAAACAGAAGATGAAGAGCAAACAGACATCGGAAAAGCAAATAAAGAATAAAAACAAATGAACAAAGAAATGGAGATATTGAATTCGAGTAATATTCACGTGAGGACAATAACTAAATTGTTTGGGATTACCCCACCGATAAGGAAATATTGGACAGCTGCTTTGTTCAAGTTAAACCCAAAGACGATGATGACAACGAAGATAAAAAATAACTACAAAATTATCTAAAAATAAGTAATGAAAGCAATTTAAACTGTCAGATATTGCTTAAGATTTATTCCTAACCTTTCTGAAGAAATTGTCACCTGTTTGAATAAAACTGAACATTGCTTTAAAGAGGTTTCGAAAACATTACGTTCAAAAATAGTTATGTACTACTTTATCCGAAGAGAAATGCAAATTTAAATATGTTTAGTGTATAAGTGGATACACATTTTAGGATATAGTAAGGAAATCTGCTAGTTACATACATATTTTGGACCTTTCAAAAAATATATTTCATTGGTAATTTAATTTTTAAAAGTATTATTCATCTTTAAAAATTAATTATGTATATTTTTTTTAATAACGTAATGATTGAAAATTTGCAATATTTATATCAGTATGTTTGAATTTCTAGTTATGGTAAATTCTATACAATGGATGCTTTCCAGGAATCTTCAAATACGATACATAGACGTTCGACTTTAACTTTACAATCTTGCATGTGGTAAATTGAGGAATCCAATCTGCAATTCAGAAAGATTAAAGGACTTTTGGTTATTGTTTTTAACATTATCTTTTTTAAGTTTCTCTGACTTTAATCGTATACTGAGTTATGACGCGTTTTTTAATCGTATACTGAGTGAAAAAAAAACGCTGTCTAGACGAAAACTGTTTGTAAAGAATAAAATATAAACAATATCTTTAGCCAAAAACAATTAACTGTATGGTTTCCATTGCACATGTACTTTTGAAAATGAAGTATAGAAATGAGACGAGCCATCCTCCCCCACCCCGATAAAGTATAGTATGTTGCATGAAATGCATACACTCTTCTACCGAGTTGAAAGCGGTGCAGTCATTTCCGAAACTGGCATAAGAAAAGCCACAAAAATTTTCTTTTTGAATTGTTAGCAAATAGAGACAGGTAAGTGATCTAATACTTTCTACATACTAGTAACTTCCTAAGAAGTGCTGTTTAATATAGCCATTAGATCATTATGTTTCTTACAACACATGGCAAACGCATTGCGCTGGAAGTTCTTGAAATGACTATGTTAAAGAAGAGTTGTCCGCTGTGACCATTCGAACGGAGTAAGTGTGACAACTTGTGTCATAGGGCTTTGTAGCAGAGCGGAAACATTAAGTTTTCTACAAATTGAAGCAAACGGGGAAGGAGATATCTTATTAAAAAATGTTGTCGCAATAGAAGTTTATCTTTAAGTCTAATTTTGTATTTAATGATCAAGTGATACAAGTCAAACGTGCCGTGCTATTTTTGAGCACTTTATATATCAAATAATCAGTCTAATAATTACTTATTTGCTTTGTGCGACTGACAAAATATTTCATATAATCTGAAACTTTTCAAATTGTTTTAATAGTGCAGTTAACTATTTCTATTAGTTGTTAAAAAATGTTGACAATTTCTTTACTACCACAATTATAATAACCTGCGAAATATGCATAGAAAATCAGGAGTGCTTCTCGTATATTTCGGAGTAATTTTGACATTTATAATTTCAAATATGTTGTTGCCTATTCGTTAAACAACCAAATATTTTAAATTTGCTTTAATAATCTCTTTAACGGGGGAGCATCCAAAATTATCTTTCAGACTGCTAGTTTGTCACAACTGTTTTTTAATTCGTAATTTTCGTATTTTTCAACAAAAAAGAATTAAGGATTATGTTTTTAATTTATTAAATTAAATAAAAAATATCGATTCAATGACGCGACATGAATTGATGTAATATTTTTACGTGAATAACACAATTTTTATAAGATTTATTTTTAATCACAACTACGATATCACGCACATAAGTTATTACATTTTAGACACACCACAGAATAATTAGATGATAATTTTAAAAGATTATGAAGCCATGATAATAATAATTTAACAAAAACATCAGAAAAGCAGACTGCAAGTCAAAAAAAGTTGTTCGCTATGCAAATGAGATGCAAATCAATTACTGTGATTGAACAGAAAGTTACATGAGTGAACACTAGCCTAACAAACTGGAGGAGAGTGCTACACATTGACTGTTCGGTAGCGTGTATGGTCAATCAAGACTGTCCCCCATCCCCTCTAAATTTTTTGAACTGTGTATACTCACGTCGCGGGTGAAAAACGGACATGTTAACAAACGACCGTACTAAGAATGTTTAATGTATTCATTTAATGACTGAATGGTAATGTGATCTTTCCCGCCAATCGTTGAAACGCTCCATACCCTATGGGTGACTGGACAATAAATAAATAAATAGTATTGTATCTATAAAAATATCTTCATAAACTGGCTGTTTTTCCCCACAATTTCATAAAAAATGGCAAGTGGGCAGATGAGCTGTGAGAGAGGCGGATCGCCTTTCCCGCGTTGTTTATAATAATTATTTTTCGTAAGAAGTAAATAATGAAAAAACTATATGTTACGTCCTTACATAAGCGCTATCTTTAAAATACCTTCGAAAATATGATTGATATTTGGATTTAATAAATGCAATCATGCACTGGGAAACCGTAGAGGGAAAGGGTTAAAAACATTCAGGTAACAAACACTTTAATTTATTTTATGTTTTGATTCTGAATGCCCATCATATTTTCTAAATTAGTTATACATGCCATGATTTTGCGTGAAATTGCTTAATTTTAATATAACTTTAAATTTACACGAATTTTAAAAATTATTCTTTTAACATTTTTATTATATTCATGCTTTGAACTACAGCAGGCATTCTGTTAATGTTGGATCAGAAGTATAATATAAAATAATAAAAGCAACATATCCATTGCTTTATAGTTAACATTTCTTATTTTACGATTTCAATAACCTAGAAAAATAATTTTATGTATCTAAAATATACAAAAAATATTATATATTAAAGTGGCTACCTTTTAAGCCCCTCTATCACCGGCTGTATTCTGTGTCCCTGGCAAATCTGGAAATTGCCAGCTGTAAGTGGCTTGATAAATGCAAAAAGCGATAAGGCATTCAAGAAAAAGTATAATTGGCGAAATTCCTTTTGGAGGAGTAAAGCTTTCAATGGCAAAACATGGTTCTGAAAACCATTTTAAATGTATACTTGCCCAACTTTTTAACAGCGTTAAAACTGGTGTTTCTTTTTTTTCAAGCATTTGCACAATAAAGCTCTAATATTTGCAATATATATTTCTGTTCTTGAAGTTTTTAGCAATCGAAAAGAAATATGTAGTATTATAAAGTATGTAGTTTTTGTGAAATGTATTAACTATTTTCTGGAATTGTAATTTTCAGAGTAATTTCGCAATGTACATTTATTATCGGATCGCCCTCGTACGAAACGAGACTTGAGACTACTTTATCAGAAGATAAAAAAATGTTTAATTGTTTTTTCTATTGTATGCGAGCACACATTCTTTAGGACTCTATAAAAATCTGTTAATTTTATATTGCATTTTTAAAAATAAATTTCTTTGATAGTTTATTTCTGTTAAGTCTTCTTGAACACTGTCAAAATTAACTTTGTGTGAATGCTTATAATTAAAAAATGAATTGAAGTTATTTTCTTATATTGAACACACATTTCTTTGCTCAAAAGTTATTTTTAAAGTCACGGTTTTCAGTAAGGAAATGACAGAAAATTTTCAATATATATTTCTCTTATTGATATTTCTTGGAATCAAAATTTCTATATATCAATTTTTTTCTAAAAATCTCTGAATTCGATAAATAGTAGTTCGACTATAGCTTTACTGCCACATATGTGATAAAATGTTGAAGAAATATTTAAAAATAATTTAAAAGACATGTTATTCCTGTCACAACCTTTTTTCCCCTCTTCTCTGCTTTGATTCTTAAACTCGTTTTTTGATTACAAAATAATTAAGCTCTATTCAGAAAGAAATGGTTTATGCCGAATAAGCATATACAAAAGCTTGACCAAAAAACCCCCAATTTTTTAAAAAGCTTCAGTTGCACTTGTAATTTTGTGTCGAGAAAATGACGTCAGCAGGCTGTAAGGCATCTTTTAAATACGCCAAATGATCATTTAAATAAATTTGAAAGAGAGTGACCAAACTATGTACCACATGGGAATTAAGATGTAGAA
This sequence comes from Araneus ventricosus, assembly GCA_013235015.1. Classification (NCBI taxonomy): domain Eukaryota; kingdom Metazoa; phylum Arthropoda; class Arachnida; order Araneae; family Araneidae; genus Araneus; species Araneus ventricosus. The sequence goes on along the minus strand of BGPR01001898.1, from coordinate 156,057 downwards.
TAAAGTATAGAAATAAGACGAGCCATCCCCACAAACAAAAAATGTGAGAGGAGTTACCTCCATTATACCGTCGAGAACTATGGTTCAATTTTTTGTAATACTTTCTTTCTTACCAAGCCAGAATAAAAATTAACGTAGTGTAACAAATAAGGTTCACGTTTCACCCAAGTTTATATTAAGCAAATGCTCCATATAATAGAAGATTTAATTCTATTCTTAACCAAAACAAACTGCTGTTGGGGCGTTGCAATAGCTTTCAAAATTGCCATGCGGAAAGCCACTAACATTTTATTGATACATTTAGTAAATACTGTTCTTAAGTACCAGCGGTCTCATAGTGAGCGCTGTTTATATATAGAAACCGAATTTTCAGTCTACGCTTGTTGAATATGCACAGAAATAAAATGTTTTTATTAAAAAAATTCTTTTTAATAAAGTGGTGTTGCTCAGAAGTTTACCTTTGCGCCAAATTTGTCCAGTAATGTTCACTTCATACATGTTAATTGCGCCGTTCTAATCTTGGGCACGGGAATTTTTTCTGCTAAGTAATCTTTCTGCTTCGTTTTCTATTTCTGATCAACCGTTCAAGTTAGTCAGAAACCTCCTAAATCTTTGTAACAAACTTAGTAATGTTTAACTTGTCTTTGCCTACTATTTAAAGTAATTATTAAAGACATGATAAGCGTTCATTTATTGCCATCAATTCAATGAAATATAACTTTTGCTTCTACTATACTTCTTAGTATTTTTGTTATTTATAAGGTTAAAAATAAATATATGTACGTTTGTTCACATTTTTTCCTTACCAGAAAACAAAGAAAAAATTTTATTTTTTCGAAACCCATTTAATAAAAAAATCTGAGGTGGTTGAAAATAGAATTAAAATACACTTTATAATAAATTTAATATTTTGTAATTGCTTCATTTAATAGGTCATAATATAATTAATGTTAATTCTAAATTCCAATCCAAGGGGCAGTCAGGACAACCCAGTTACCTTTCCTAAAAGAATCCCCAAAGTATTTTTTGGGTCACTGTCGTCCGTTTTGGGGGCGTTGCCATCGTGTTCCAAACAACACAAGAAAAAACGTCAAAATTTATCTTTATATGAGAAACCTCCTAAAGAGGCCTGTTTGACTATGAAATTCGAAAAGTAGGTACAATTGCATTTATAGCAGAAATCATATATATTTTACGTACATGCATCATTTTAATAAAGTGGTGCGGAATAGGATCCTACAATGCCAAGTTCTAAAGAAACACTTTACAAACTGATTTAACTCCAAATACTTAATTTGACACTGTTCCTAGATTTGCTCGGCTAAAAAATATGAATAATATTTTACCTGTAGCCGAGTGACAGCATGATGGTTTATTAATACAGGAAGTTCTGTGATCAGAAGATATCGTGACCCCTATCTACTCGTATATATAAAAAAATGAGATCTGTACTTTGTATCCGTCTTTAAATGTTTTAATATTTGGAGTAATATTTAATATTTAGTAGTAGTAGAAAGTAGAGATTTAAATAAGTTTCGACTTTAACAGTACTCAGAAAATTCACTGAAATTTTTGCTTTTATCAGTATTAACAGTATTACACAATTAAATTTCTCGCCATTGCGAAAGTGGCTCCAATGTTTTATTGCTACCAAGATTGCTAAGTTCTGAAAGTATTAAAACGATGACAAAAAAATGAAAAAATCCTTCAATAAACATTGTTTCTTCAAGGAACATTTAGGCAGAATTCGAAGATTTCTTGACTGCTTCAGAAAAAATTTACTGAAAAGCAGTCGAAATGCCAGACCGTCGAGTAGAAACTGGACCTCGCTTTCTTGTGTCAACTGTACTGAAATGTATATATTTCATCAGCGCTTGAAAAGACCACTTGCAATGTTTCATCTATCATGCCATTCGAACTTAACGTGTTCACATGCACATGGGAAAGCAGATACTCATATATTATTTCAGAAGTGCTTTTTCGAATCCCTTAACCTCTAAAACATCGGCATTTATAAAATTTTCGAGATCAGAATTTTATCAATTACCGTACATTTTCTGTCGTACATTTATTTTACAACTATCACAATTACTATGTTACACGAGGTGACTTTGATATATATGTTTACTAAAATAAACATAAGAAAGGCACAGTTCGGATCCGCGCCGTAGATTTTTTGTGAAAATCTCGGGATAAAATCATAAAACAAGTGTTTCGTATTAATATGTAATTTAATTATAGATCTCTTTGATACAATATTTACGCAGAGTAATATAATGGTTACAGAATAGATAAATCACAAGCTACCACACACCCTTGCTACATGCTATGAACTTTTGATTTATCTATTCTGTAACCATTATACTACTCTGTGTAATGTAAATATTGTATTAAAGATATTGATAATTAAATTACATATTAATACGAAATACTTGTTTTACGATTTTATCCCGATGTTTTCACGAAACATCTACGGCGCTAACCTGAACTGATCTTTTTTCTTGCTTTATTTAGAGTAACTTCTCATGGCGCCATCTGTTGACAGTATATAGAACAACATTTCGCGTTATATTCTATTTTTTTTAATTTAAATTCATAATTCCTCCTTCTGAAAGAAAATTAGCGTGGTTTTGTGATCACCTGAAGACTTTTTTTCCCTCATTTTTCTCAACTTTCGGCATAGGGTAAGTTTTTCATTTATGAAGTCTTACTTTAGTATAGCCAGATGGCTGAAAATTTTAATCAATCTTATTAGCGTTTTGATGTGTGTGTTTTTCCTCTTTCCTTTGAAAATATCCTTTTTGATGTGCAGATCTCCTTTGTCCTTTGTTTGGGAAATTTCGGGCTAAGAGAAGCTATGCTTGGCGTAATGCTAGCTTCTTACAGAAACATTTCCCAATTATTATTTTGAATCCATTTCGAATAGTTCTTAGCCCTTGAAAAAATGGACTAGAATGGATTCCTTGTTTGCTTTTGGTTTTATTCGATTACCTCTTAGTTTTTTTTTGGCTGTCTTTGTATGATCTTGTTTTCCATTGTTCTCTGTTTTTAGTTTTGCTGCTGCAATTACTTAAACATTTTATACATTTATCTAATTTTTTTCTAAATTTGTTTCTATAATTTTTATTGTTTATAAATAAAAATAATTTCTGTTGTATGAAAGAAAAGTTTTTCCTTAAAAATCGAAAAAAATATATGAAAAAATTCTTACGATACATCTAATTTAGATTCTGACAATTATTCAGTTAAAAGTACAAATTCAACAATGCCAGTAGATGTAAATACTGAAAATGGTTATGATTTTATCAATAAGAAACCTGCTATTGATGAATGGCTACTGGTAAAATATATAGGGAAGAAAACCATAAAACAATTTGTTGGCCAAATTCTCAATATTTCTGAAGATGAGCAGAGCATAAATTTGCTCGAAGAGTAGCAGATTCCAAATTTAAGCATTGCTGACATTGATGGAAAAAAATTGAAACGATTACTAAACCACTAAACATCACTAAAAAAATGACCATATTGTTAGTTTGGATTTTACGACTGTTTTTGGAAGACATTTTTTTTTAAATCTTAAGCATGGAGGAAAAAATTCTGAAATGATAATAAGTAATAAAATTTATAACGTGCTTTGTATATATTTTTTTCAGAGCTGGCTCAAGTATCCCTCTCATGGGGATTCTTGAGCTGCAATGTGCAAAAAAAGTAAATATTAATTAAGCAATAAAATTGGACGAAAATGGCTAATTTTTTCATTTAATTTCGAAGACGAAATACCAAAATTTACACTACAATATTCTATTCTTCAATTTCTAATTTTAAAAATATAGAAAAAATAAAATTTAAAAAGTGGCCTAATTATCCCTACTTTCCCCTACATATAACAAAATGTAAAAAATTATGAACATATTTTCTGAATAATAAAAGGACTATATTAAGAAAAGTGATTTTTGAGCGCGATGTTCAGTAAAAAAATCATCACACAGACACACACACACACACAAACGTCTTTCTGTTAAAATTATCAGATGCATATGTCAAGAATGCTTCAGAAATAAGTATATAAGGATATAAGGAAGAAGAGTTATATCAGAAATCTTGAATTTTCAATGCGAAAAGAGTTTCTGCATATCGAAGCAATTTAAAAGGTATGAGTTCTAATAGAAACCACTTATGAACAAAGCTAAACTGTATTAAATTTCCAACCAAAATAGTCTTACAGTTTTTGTAGGAGAAATAGTTTAAAGGATAGAGGGGGATGGATAAGGGAATATTTATAAAATTCTTTATTGACCGAGAGAAGCAAGGTTCTTTTTTAACTCCAGTGTTTGAGATTTCGTCTCTTTTCGTCTGTTAATATGTTTTTTGCGGAGTCACGACAAAACACATTGTTCGGTTTTTTTCGAATTTGGCATGAATTTTCCTTGAAATCATTAAAACGACGTATGTGTAAGAATTTTTATTTTTTGATTCCGTTTCAAGATGGTGGGAGTTTTTATGGTTCCGTTTCATGTAATGGTGAGATTTTTTTTAAAGATTCTAGCCAAGCGGAGCATTAGTTATTTTCCGTTCAAGATATCGATAATAGCAAATGACATATAATGGCAATTTTGTTAAAATTGATGAAAGAAGATACTTAATTTTAATTTAACCAATACTGATATAAGCAGTGACTTCTGTAAACAGATATCGAAATAAGTTATCTTTAGAAATGAAAGATATAAATAGAATTAAGGTAAGTTTTAATTGTGAAAGAGTTAAAAATACAAAAATAATAACAAACAACGATGAGGAGTAAGAATGCGGTTCATATTATTGCTTGTTTTGTCTTTTTAGATATTCAATCCTTTAGAAATGAATTTATACGTCTGATCGAAAGAATAAATCCCTATTACTAAACCAATGGGAGTAGCCTCCCCAAAACTTTCTCGAATACGACCAGTAATGTGGGGTGGGTAAACACCCAGTGGGTAGGTAAATATTCTTGGGGTATTTATCCAAGGCCTGGTTATTTTGAGAAAAAAATTATGAATGATGATTTACAATGAAACATATCAAAATCCTGAATTCCCCAAAACTTAAAATTTTACAAAAAAATGAGTATGTTTTCAATTTTTACGCGCGCTGAGGTACCACAATTTTATTTAACGTTTTTGAGTACGAAATCTTACTACAGAATGATATCACGCAAGATTTCACCATACCTTCCATCTGGAGAATGTCAGAACGAAGTTAAGGTTCAGGAGGTTGCCATAATTTCCGAAGCGCGTGCCAGCGACTCGCTACAATTTAATTCGTAGACCGCCAAGGTCAAACGCCAACTATACTAACTTGAGTGAAATAAGCGAAACGGTCGCCAACACACAGTCGTAATGTGCATTTTGAACTAAATATGCAATTTGAACACCTGTTTTTTTAAACTGATTGAGATGAAAATTGGGCACAGATCTATAATTAATGTTACCATCCGTGATAGCAAGTTCTATTTATCTAAGCCAAAGGGATTATGAGATACAAGTATGCGATTATACAGACCGACAGACAGTCAACCCTTTGACGGATTTGGCCCAAACTTTTATACGGACCTACATTCATGACGATAAAACTGTGTAGCAAATTTTATCCATCTAGCTTTTCAAGCTTTTGAGTTATAGTGTTCACATTACCGTGGATATACAGACTGACAGACTTACCGTTGACGGATTTTGTCCAAAATTTGATAAAAACCTGCAAATTATGTGTAAAGTCCACATAACAAATTTCATCCCCGTAGCTCTAATAGTTTTCGAGTTATCGTGTTCACAGACACACAGACAGACATGATTCCAAAATTGTGTTTTCCGGACTCAGGGAGGTCTAAAACGCGGAGATTCGTCAAAATCTCGAATTCGAATTTTTTGACGATTACAATACTTTCTCTTTGTATGCTTCGTATACGAGAAAGTAAAAAGAGTTAACAATAAATATTTAATCCATACTTATAGAAGGAAACGTTTGTGTGTGAGGAGTTTCTGCGGTGCCTAGACGAATCTATCCCATTCATAGCGATGAAAGTTGTCACACAGATTGTCGTAATGATGATTCGATGCAAATAGAAGCCCGAATTTTAAAATTCAACGTAGAAGATTTTTATTTAATATTTTGTTTGTTTGTGTGATTTTGCGCACGTATTTGCCTGTAGTAATGTTTCTAATGATCGTAGAAATAAAAATTATCGATGGACCATAATAGAACAAACAGTTGCCGTTCTAATGAAATATTTTTTGAATATCTAACGTAATTTATTGAATTTGGAGAAGTTTGAAAATTGAAATTAAAATTCTTGCATCCGGCAATCTAATTTCATTATCTTTTTCATTTTACATTAATCCATAAATTAATTATGTGGAAATATGCCTTCCACGGACAAGAAGTGACGTACCTCCTGGGAGTGTAGAACAGGTGCTGAAGGGAGGTACAAGGAGTCAACGACAGGGAAATAAAGGAAATGCAGTGCACGGCATTAAAGTACTTCATGAGCATAGTCGAGCGTAATGGCACAAATCAGCAATATCTCATGTAAGCATAGATATTATTTATCGCGTATTAACTATCCTTACAATCATACGGACCATGGAGATTTGCGAGCCTCCTCATTGGTTCGTTCTTCCCAAGTGACATAACTCACTGCACGTTGTCGTTTTTGATGTAATGTTTGGTGCCATTACTGTTTCGGATTTGGAGTGTCTTTGACAGCAAATTAATACATGCTTTATTTTCACATTTTTTCTGAAATGTCTATGTTTTGAAAGCTAAACTTCCGACTTCATTTTTTAATGAAGTTAAATCCTTTTCCCCAAACTTAATTGTAGTACGCAACAACGTTAAAAACTTCTCTTTGTCTCAGATTGTACAATTATTATTACACTAGCCGACTTCGGCGACCAGCTTGTTCGCCGGGAGTATGATTTTAATTGAATCTTGCATCATTTTATGTTCATGGTTCTCTTAACAACGTAATTTTAAACTTCAGACTGTGGTAGATATTTCACGCATGCTCTGTTAGTGACCTTCGAAATCTTCAGTCCATTGTCTGCATTAATGTTCCTAATGGAGTCAAATATCTGACCATGTTATGCAACCTTCAATTCCATATTGTCGGCACTATCTTCACTTTCTTATCCCTCTTGTAAAATATCATTTGATTCAATGTTAAAATGACGTGGCACATTTTATGGCCAGCGGCATGTTAGTTGGATTAAAACACGATGATAAAAGAATGAAAACATAGCAACCATAACCATTCAGTTTACTGGATATATTTGTTAATGAAAGCAAAGTAATATGTCGGAGAGATTGGTTTAAAGATTTCACAAATCTTTTGATGAAATAAAATAAGTTAGCAAAATGTATTAGGATCCTATCTCAGATTACAACAATGAAAGAGAAACATGCAATTAAGTATTTGTTTAAACAATGAAAACGGTTTGAGTTGCGTTGTAACAATAAAAAGTATTGTTGTAAATTATGGCAAAAAATATTTTTTAAAATTTATTAAAATTCGAGGAAACTTAATTGATATTATTGGAAAGATTTTACACTTTTAGATGGTGTAAAAATTAATTTGTGCTGTAATATTTTCCAAAGTTATTAAGGAAAAAAGCCACAATTTCGTTTAATTTCTAATAAATTAAAATTTGAAAAAACGACTCTGAGGCGCAAATTGCCACCCTCTAAAGTATGTGTGTGCCAATTGTCGTAGCTCTAGGTCCAGCGGTCTGACCTGTAGAGAGCCAACACATACACAACAGACACACACACATTCTCCTTTATTATTAGAAGAGACGAACAAAAGGCCTTCTAATCATTATTGGGGATATGTTTCAGGAGGATATATGTGTGATATCTAAAAGTATCTACTAAAACTTTATTTACGCTTATTGGAGAAAAAACTAATCCTTCAAAATTAATCATAAACTAATAAAATAAATCATATATCATTTCCTTTAAATAAGTATTGAATTTTAGAAAAATATCTTCCAGTTGAATTTATTTTCTGTGGACAGATTTAAAATTATCATTTATCTTTCTTTTAATACCTTTACCTAATTCGTTGTGGCATTTTATTCAAAATACTGATTAAAAGAAACTTGTTTAAAACTAAAAAATGAAAAAATTAACATTTAATATTTTCATATATATTTTACAATCCTGTATAAATATGTGAATTTTTGTGTCTGTGTTATCAACTAAGAAAGATTCGGAAATCCATACGTAAAGGTTTGATCAATATGTTCTTGATTTGAATATGGATGGAAAAACGCACAATAAGAACCTGAATGATGAAATACTATTTATTTAAACATTACTCCATCTCAGTGTTTCAAAGGATAGAGACCCAAATAAATAATAAATATACATGTATAAAGAGAAAAATGGTTAAAAAAAAAGCTCTAAAACGATTTAACAGGTTTCTGCAGCACACTCTGGTCGCTCCACGGGCCAAGCTTATACCACAATATGATTTCTTGATTAAGCTTCAGTTTTATATCCACGGGACCTGCAAAGTGTAAGAGACAATATTTGCTATCAGAGACTAATTTAGTTCAATACGCTTTAGTTAATAAGGGAGATAACAGCTTTAAAATATGTATAAAATAGATACCTTTGAGATGTAGACTCAGTTATATCATTGAATTTGGAATTAATTTCCCGGATTCAGGTTACTAATATGAAATCTATTATTCTGTTTTGAATTACATTCAAACTAGCTTCCAGATAGCACGTACGTTTGCAGCAAGTTTGATTTTTACTTGATATTACCTTGTCATGGCAAATTTGACTCGTCAAGCTTGAAACGAACTTTTGACAAACTAACAACGCAGAATCGCCACCCTCGCTTGCAAAACGAATTTGCCACAAGTTCGCCGTGACAACTACCGCCACCCCTCCTTGCAATGAAGCTTGCTGTGAGTTTGCAAAACAAGCTTGATGCAAGGATGATAGCACAAAGAGATAATTATCTTTGTCTCTGTTCTAAAAAAATCCGATTTTTAATAGCATCTCCAAGACCGTTCTTCTTTTCATTAATTCAATAACTCAATGATAATTTGCGAAAAAACTAACTTTTTTATAAAAAAAATTTGAAATATTTTCCATCTTTTTATTAAATATAGAACTCTCACTTTTAAGAAAACTATATCGCCTTTTTCTTAATGTTGAACTTTTAAGGTTTATAAACAAAATTAAACCTAAAAAACAGTCAATGTTTGTTGAAAAATAATAACTTACATTTTGTCCCATTTTAAAATTAATTACTTTTGAAACTTAATGTCATAATTTATTTTACAAGCAAAACGTAGTTATTAGCGCCCTCTCTTTGATTTCAAATCATATTCTCAACACAAAATTTAAAAAATTAATGAAATCAAGAAAAGAGTTCAAAATTAATCGTATGCGCGATCTATTAGCACAGTCTATCTTCTCCTCTCGAAGTCTAGCTGGCTGAGTGGTTTAGATCGTCATGCTAGCAAGCGCTAGGTTCTAAGTTCGCGAGTTCTAATCCGCGGTTGTGTTCGTACTCTTTTTTTTTGCTATGCTTGCAATGAGTTTGCGTGACAAACTTGCTGCAAGTTCGTCGCGTGGTGACTTCGAAGCTTGCGTTGACTTTCTGCAAGCTTGCTGCAACTTTGTTGCAAACTAAAATTGCTATCTGGTCTGTTGGATTTTTTATTACATAGGTTTTCTTAAGCAAATCTTTGTACATGTTAAAAATCCGTAGAAGTCTCTTTCATTTTGTAGTCGTATTTCTCATTATCGTAGAAGACTGATATATGTTTTATCTGGATGACGGTCTTAGACTAAATTTTACTTCAGATCAACAGACAACATAAATAGAGTAATACATTTCAGTCCAAAATTTTAATCATTTGTTTAGGTTTGCCTTCTTAGACTTCTTTGATTTGTATACCTTCGTTTAGAGGCCGCGGTGGCCTAGTGGTAAGGTCTCGACCTCGTGACCGGAGGGTCGCAGGTTCGAGACCCGACTCCACTGAAGATCCGCCGTGTATGGGGCCCGTTGCACGCTAAATCATACGTAGTGGCCAAACGTCCTCCCGTTGGTGTGGCGCGGAAGTTTGGAGAGGGGGTGCCAGCTCAGGTGTCGTCCTCGTCATCTGACCGCGGTTCAAAATTACGAGGTCCGTCCCTAAATAGCCCTCGTGTTGCTTCAAAAAACGGGACGTTAATATAACCTAACCTAACCTAACCTTCGTTTAGATTTGAAATGTGAACTTCACGGAAGAATTAAGAATAGAAAACAGATAGAAAATGGTGTCGTTTCCAGCACTTAATAAATTTTGTACTTACAACCACTTCACACAAAGTTTATAGAAAAAAAGTGAATCGACGTCTAGGGCTAATATCGTTTTGAATACACTAAATCCGATAATTTGAAATAGTAACTTATGAAATAGTTTTATTAAATTCAACGAATAAATAAACAGGTTGAATTGCAGAAATGAAAACTTTATATATATGTTACATTTATAACTACCGTAAAAATGAAAAAAAATTAATGGGTAACTAAACCTTAAATTTTATACAGCATCAGTAATAAATCTAACGAAGAAACTAAAAACGATATCTATGCAATATAGAAGATGGGATATTTATTTTCTACAGGAAACTTGGAGAAGGAGGCACTTACTTTCCTCCACGATCTTCGGATCTTCATCAGAGCTTAGAGTTTTCAGATATATGAACCAAAAAATCCCCATCTCAGAATCGTCTTCCTTCCCATTCAATGCTGAGACGTACGGCTTGCCATCCACGACGTTGTACTCCACCCTGAAAATTTTGGAGAACGCTATATATGGTTTTCGTGGGAAACACATATTCACACCACGTAACCATTTAAATTAGAAAATAAACGGAAGAATTGCCTAAAAATAACTCAAAAATATTCTGCTGAAAAACAACTTAGAATATTTACACGTATTAATGTGCTATGGAGCTAAATTGAAACTCGTTCATTGTCTTTTTCTAGGCATTTCAGTTAACACTTAAAAATAATAAGTAAGTAATATTTAAATGCTTGAAACAACATAGAACTAGAACAGTTACAGATGACTGTTCATGTGAAGACCTCTTTTGGGTCTGCTAGTTCTTCGTCCTCGGTAAAGTGATCATCTGTGACGACGTTTTGGTTCCGACTGTATTGAGTTGCTCCTCCTCCACATTAATGTAATACTCTATTTTAAATGTCATTTACAACAATCTTATCAGACTGAAGATAACCATCACATTTCTTTTCCGGAGATTGCTTGGAAAGATCAACATCTTAAAACCAAAATTAGGTTAAACAGTACGTGACTTAACAAATTCTGAGAGAGATTTTGATAACGAGTGTGCATGATGTGGTTGACAGACAAACTCCAGCGCTAGATGAAGTGTTTCCCAGGGAAGTACGAATAGAAGGCAAAAACGAAGCTGAGGCATGCAGGGTGTCTTCGAAGCCTTACAAGAAAAAGAAAGTGGATTGAGAGAAAATGATAAGATAAGCACTATTTATAATCAAACGTACGACCACAATTCACTTATAGAGCCAGAATCTCAATATGGAAAATTAGTTCATCACTGAACAATTATTGACGGTTATAAGTCTGAAAAGAAACTCGCAGCTTTTGAGAACATTAGTGCAATCGCAAGGCTTACCATCGTCGACTGCGTGCTACCAGAAGTAATCAGGAGAGGTATGAAGGAAACATTCGGGGAAGCAACTGATATACCTTGGCCTGTGTTTTGGCGTCAGCACTACAAGGATCTGTAACCACTGGAATTCTTCGTCTGCTTCTCTTGGCAACGGTTGAGTCCAGAGACATCAATGGACCCTCTATCAAATGGTCGACGTAGGCGAGTAGCGTTTTCTTTTTATTCCAGTGTTAGTCGGTTATGCGCGAGAGAAGGTTGTCTGACAAACATTATTGACGCGAGACATTACTTTTCATTTAATTCTGGGATTTCATGATCTTCCTGTGTATGATATTTTATCAGTTTAGGGTTTTCTTGGTTTTAAAATCATACAATTTTTAACTTACTCTTAATATTTTACGGACCACAGTAATAAATGAGTGTTATTACAACTGAAAGCTGAATTTGATAATAAACGTCAATTAAAAAGGCATAAAATAACAATATTCTTCCCAACGAAATCTCTAATTCTGGTCGAAATCTCCACGTCTGGCTCTAATTTTTTAACCCCTTCCAACTCTTCTTCAAAAAAGGGTATTACTTCCTTATTGGCGGTCACTTTTTCTTTCTAGAAATTATTCATCAGTTGAAACACTACGTCGAAACTTTTTGTTAACCCATGATATGCCAAAACTCTATTATTTCACTTTTTCTGAAAAAGCTACATTAATATGATTACACGAATGAAATATTGAAGAAAAAGCTATTTCTGAAATGTTTTAATTAAACTGATTAACTTTTAATTGGAACTAATTATATTTTTATTAGAAAAGTTCTTTAATTGGATTTGTACCTTTTATAGCAGTCAGATCAATATTCAGATGCAATAATCAAATCTAAAAATTGCATTGCTTAGGTGAAATTAGAGAGAAAGCACGCGTTCCGAAAAAGGGCAGATAATAGGTTAACATAAAACGAAATATAATAAGAAAGTAAATGAAAAGAACAAACTGAATAAATAGGTTACTGTCAAATTAGTAGAAAAACATTATTTGAAGAATATTATACGAGAAGAATCTATGATGGCAATTTTTGTTCAAAAGAATTATAATTAAGAAGACTTTTGGAGCCCTTATCGAGAGGTGGCAATTTTTGCAAACACACGCAAGTACACAATAAATTTCCTCTGTTTACGAAAACACTAAAGTACGAAGATATATTTGTTGTCATCTTGAATGTGTCTGGACATGGGTCTCATGAGCAATGCTTAAAAGTCTGCGCGGAATTAAAATAAGCAAAATTCAGTTACAGTGGAACCTCACTAAACGAGTAATTCGCGTAACGAGCAAAATAAATTGTAAGAAAATGACTTGCTCAACGAGCATCGTCGCGCATAACGCGTGACGAGAAGAATGGAATTCCTCGATATTTCATCTGCTTCTGTCATATCGACGGAGATTTTATTTTCTATCAATTCTTATCAAACATGGGGTATAGGGACCAACCTTATTCTCAAAGAATTTTAGAAATGTCACTTTACATAGTTTCCTGCTTCAAAATTATCGAAAATTTATGGAAAGGGGTAACGAAGAGAATCCTCACAACTGCTTGGAAGAAGCTTTGGCCGGAGAGTGTTTCAGAATGTGACATTAAGGAGTATGAGACAGTATTTTTGGAGTCTACAGTTAACGAGATTGTGTCTTTAGCCAAGATTATTTGCTTGGAGGCAGATAGCAATGATATTGATGAGATTATGATAGAGCTGACCACCGAAGAGCTTATGGAGTTGCATTGTTTGTCAGAGAAGGAGAAGGTGACAACGAAGCAACGATCTTCTAGCGAAATAAGAGAAATGCTGAAAACATGAGAAACTTTGACATCGTACATTGAGAAAGATCATCCAAATAAGGCAATGGCTATGAGAGCTACACATTTATTTAATGAAAATGCTGTGTCACATTTTCGTCAAAATTTGAAGCGTCGGCGAAACCGAATGTCCCTAGAGAGCTTTCTACTCAAAAAGAAATAAGTTTGTATCGTAATTCATATAACAACTAAACAACTCTATTAAACACTTACAAAAATTAGTAAAATTTCTAAATGAAGCATTGAACTCAATCCTGCTAATTATAGTATGTATCTTAAAATAATGAATTTTTCTTCATAGATGGATGCTTGTTTTTCCAGAATGTTCTAATTCTGTAATTTTCACTTCTGACGTTCTTTGTTTTATCATCATGATTTCGGCAGAGAGGGTAAACATTTTTACTTGATCTAGACTCTTTTGGATTTTAATTTAGGAATTTTGCCTATGGTTTTTCATAATGTTTCACGTTCTTGCGGTTGGACAGAATTCAAGCCAGATAAGGGAATAAATTTAGGACTATTGTCATTCCTTTATACAGAAAATTCTTCCAATTCAGAACTACAATGGCGTGTGGCTTCTGATGAAAGTACGCTATTCTAATTTTTTTCATTTATTCTTCCAATCTGATTTCATTTTAATTGTAGTTCTTACTTTCTACTTTTCCTTGTTTTATTTTTATTTTTGTGTCTTGGATAATTTTGTGTTTTTAATATTTGATCATATATGTTGTTTAAAACTTTTTTAAATGCTGATTAATCTTAAGAAAATTCTGATAATGATATTACTTAATGCTGCTGCGTTAGCGCGCATAAAAAGTGTATTATTTTCATTTTATTATTGTTTACTTCATCTATTATTATTTTTTCAACTTAAATTTCGAATTAATAATTTTAAAATAATGAACTTATTATTTCGATTTTCTTTGTTCTGCTTTTTTCAAATCGTATCCGCATTATATGTTGGTTGATTCTGCTATAAAAGAAAATTTGAAGATGATTCCCACTCCTAAACAATCTTATCTATAATTTTCTATGAATAAACGCTATATATAAAATTTGTTTTTTTTTTCGGTATGGAACACATTATCGTATTTTACATTGATTTATATGGGAAAAAGTGATTCGCTTTACCAACGTTTCGCATTACGAGTAAGCTTTTGGGACGAATTATGCTCTTTAAGCGATTTTCTACTGTATTAGCAGTTTTTTTCTTAGAATCTGACTGCTAAACACAAATTGGTGTTAGCATGGTTGCACGCATAATGTATAGCTACAATCTTTATGATTCTTGAATTATAGTAGAATTTTCTTAGAGTATCGACGTGTTTGAAAGCTACACGAAGGCTCATGAGACCAGACTTCCTCGGCTCTAAGCATTTAGCCATTGGCATATAAAAGTGCAACTTTCATTTGTAAATTTCCATATAAAGCACTTACTTCTGTCTGTTGTCTATCTTTGCCACAGTCTCTATAGCATCATAGATGGTGCTGTTTATAAGCATTTTCAGTCGCCAAGTTCGGACCAGATTCATTTCATCACCCATCCAGACTGAATACTGGACAGTTATTGTTTCCCCTGTCACATCCAACACTGTTTGTAAAGCTTCGTCTTCTACGAGAAAAGAAAAAATATTGTGACTAATTTTTAAAATTCACAACTGTTTTATCTCATACAAATTGAAATAGTAATACGCAATAAGACTCAGTTCGATGTTCCTCATTTTAACGCGATTTCGTAATAAAACATTACTTTTAAATCAAAGTTCAGACTTTTAGTTTATATCGTTTACCGTGTCTTTAAAACTGATCTTTCTCTTAAAAAAACTAAAAATCAGTTTTCTTGTTTTAGCTGCCCGTAACATCACGGAAACTATTTTTGAGCGTATCTGATCATTTGTAATCGTATTCTCAAAAGAATGTCAACATTTCAAAACATGACAAAACCCTAATAATTATAACTTTTAAAAACCATTTTTAATTTCATTGCCATCAAGAGTTATCATCATATTCGCTTAGAGAATTACACCTACAGAGAGAAAATTAACTCAGCTAAAGACTTCTAAAGAGTAGAGAAATTATAATTCAATCACTCAACTACGTTAATAAAGCGATTTTTTTATAAAAATTATTCCAAAAAATATCAGTTTCGACCTGTGGTAAACGCGATAAAAGATTGAGAGCTGCAAAAGATAATCTGAAATAACCGCGTGATATAGTAAAGAGAGATTTTAAATTGTAACTAATCATTGTTTAACATCCCAAATTCCTAAAATCATCAAGTCAGTGAAAATTCTTCACCATTACATATATAAACTATTTATTCGAATATTTTCTTTTTGTGAAAATAAGTCGATATTAGTGTTAAAAAGGTT
Source organism: Araneus ventricosus (assembly GCA_013235015.1). Taxonomy (NCBI): domain Eukaryota; kingdom Metazoa; phylum Arthropoda; class Arachnida; order Araneae; family Araneidae; genus Araneus; species Araneus ventricosus. The sequence continues at coordinate 140,146 of BGPR01001898.1, read as the reverse complement.
TGTAACTAATTTAATGTCAAAATAGAAATCCTAATGTGAGGTAACACAAAAAGATGGTATATTTTTAATTCTCTTTCTTATATACTGCATAATATGATGTCATTTTCTTTTAATTCATTTAGCAAAGAAGTTTAAAGTCTGAACTTTTCAACGATCGACAGTTTATTCTGTCTATTAGAAAAACAAAAGCGTTATGCTACACCGACGTACACCTCTGTCGGGTATGAGTCGAAAAATAAAGAAAATAAAGGGCATAGATGTTTGTCTCATTAATTAAATATTGAAAATAATTTTTAATGATTTTTTAAGATAACATGAAAGCGAACCTCTTTCGGATATATGAATTATGCCTTATAGTATTGTATTCGAATGGTACAATTTGCTAACTGCAGGAAAAATAAACAAGAAGGTCGCCCAAGAACAACGGTACCTTTGAGGGATCATTACCGCATTAAATGCATAATGTTGTAGAAATATAGTCGCCAGAGAGTACTTTAGGGAACTCTTTTCTGCTGGATGCATAACAACATATTCCAGGCAAACTATATACAGGCTTTTACTTCCAATGACCGTCAGTATTATTCCCCTAAATATACATGGGAGAAGTGCCAACCTATCATATAAATGGAAACCATTTTTCGACACAGAAATATTAGGATATTGTTCTCTGAAGAGTCTAGATTCAGTACATACAGTGAATCTCGACAAGTCTTTATAACGAAATAACACTGGCCCACATTGGTCCCTCCAGCAAAGGGTAAAATGAACACTTGGGTAGATATTCACAAGATTGCATTCAGAGGCCTTCTGAGGAGAATCATGAAGTTGGATTCCTGAATCCTCTGTATGCCTTTTAATGTACTTTGACTGCATAGAACTATCATGCCCTCAGTTAGGCTCCGTCCCACTAACTGAATTAGAGAGGATGTTATCTTCTTCTCTCAACATGGCCCTTTCTCTGCCAACCTCAAAATGTTCCACCTGTCTGACAGCGATTATTGCAGTTATAGTGGAATTGACACGGAAATTCACGATGCCACGGAGTGCATTTTCACAGTATCTTGGAATATGAGGAAGCCAGTGCCAAACTTTGAACAAGAATGGCTGAAAAGAGTCGACAATAACCTAGTCTCCAGGCATAAAATTCGTAGGATTGTCAAATTCTTAAGCGAAAACAGAGATCTTTTCCGGCCTCCATAGCATTCAACTTTCCAGCGAGCCGAATTACCGGACATTCCCCTCTCCCTCCAAAAAAGAAAGGTAAAACAACATCTAAAGAAAAGACTATTATGAACGATAGTGTGAAAATGAAAATGCTTGTGCTGTACATAGTGTAAATATGTCTTTCTTTTTTTCCTTAAAAAAGATTCCCATGTCTTGCCCATCAAAACGTTCAGTTACCAGTCTGGTCACGGATACGGGGGTAAGAGACGACGTTCTGTTCTGTGTAGAACTATAAGGTTGAGGTTCTTGAAACTTATGTGAGGCATTTTGGTGGTTGTCGGGCAAGGGCGTTCTAGAGGGAGTGAATATTCTCGAGTACTGTGTCCGAAGACGGCGATGGACCTAAATCTCCCTCAGCATAATTGAGATTCTCAACAAAAACTCATTGCACAATGTCTGTCCTCTCTCAGAACAATCTGGACTTGGAAAATTCTTGCTGTAAGTGAGGCCGCGATGGCCTAGTGGTAAGGTCTCAGCTTCGGGTCTAGAGGGTTCCAGGTTACAAACCCGGTTCCAGTGAGGAACTACAGTATATGTGGGCCTGTTGCACGCTAAATAATACGCAGGGGGCCAAATGTTCTCTCGCTGGTGCGGAAGCCCCCAATCAACAATTGAAACAATATCGAACTCGTCTCACCCGCAACCGGCTGTTTGCTGCAGTGACTGGAGCTGACGTTGAGCAGGCTTTTTCGGTGGAGGGCGGGAAGGGCGTAGTAGGCGTTCAGGAGAGACTTGCTTCCCTTCAGGCCATCGACTAAAACTTTCATCGCTGAGTCCAGGACGAAATCTTCGTGGTAGGAATCGTGGACGAACAAGGCCTATGGTAAAAGACACTGAATATCTCTGAGATAAACAAAGGAAATTAAGTGCATCGAAGGTATGTTTAGTAAAAAAAATATTGAATTTGTGTACATGAATAATGATGGTAGAGTTTATTACAACAAAAAATATTTAAGGGAAACGATGAGGAATTTATACATTTTTAATCAATCGAATTATTTTGTTAAAATATATGCTAGCCATGCGTGTAATTCGCATTTGTAAAGATTTTATTTTTTAGAAGATACGTCAAAAGAAATAAAACGCTTTATTATAACCATACAACTACATTCGTGCAAAGTTTTCACACATTACTATCCACACCTGAAGAAGATGATTCAGTTATTTGTAGGATCTTTGAAATTAAATACTTAGGTTAAGTTGGCAGAAGTGAGTTACCTTAGTGATTTATATAGGTTAGCTATGAAAATAGATGCAAAGGTTGTCGGGGAACTGCGCATTTATGAAGTCATAATATCTATGATATTTTTTATTTGAATTCAATTTTTAAGCAAAACATTTTATCAAGGAAAATAAAATTTATAATATTTTTACATTTGATTTTGAAAATCTCTTTACTAGTCTCCCACACAATAAATTAATTGAAGTTTGCTCAAATGTATATGATCTGTACCTAAATACTGATGTAATTGATAAATATAAATGGTTAGAAATTTGCAGAGCTAATATTTGTGAGAATTATTTATTTAATGGAATTAACTACTATAAACAAGTCCTTGGAATTCCTATGGGTTGTTGCTTCTCCAGTGCATTGGCCAATTTATTTCTTCATTCATTTGAGAGAGAATTAATTAAGAATGAACTTGTTTTCGGATTCCGTTTTATTGATGACCTTTTATTATTTAATTATGATAATGTTAATTCCATTCTTAACTGCTATCCAGAGGAGCTTAAATTAAATAAAACTAATAATGAAGTGGACAAATGTAATTTTTTGGAACTGGAAATTAAAATTATAAATTCAGGAGTCTCTGTCGGAATTTATGATTAACGTAAAGATTTTATGTTCAAAGCTATTACACTCTGCAATTTTCATACATGTCTTCAGTTTAAAATTTTAAGAAATTCTATATTTTCTCAAATTAATAGGATTAAAAATATTTGTAATAACCAATATACTTTTATTAAGGCCTTAGATAATTTTAAAAATATATTAAAAGATAACGGATATCCTGGTTATTTCCCAGAAGTTAATAAATTTCTAAAAAAACAGTTTTAAGAATCTCTGTTTTTCTGGAGAATAGTTCGAATTCTTCTACATTGGTGGTGCTAGGGTCTTGCTTCTTGATGTTATTGGCCTCACTTATTTAAAGCGTCTGTTTTTGAAAGAGGATGACTTTTTGGTTTGTCTCATTTTTGATTCTGCTGTACACGTATCTGTCATGTTTTTTTCTTTTTTTCCTTTTATCCTATTTTCAAGGGTTGGACAAAAATTCAGGCCACGTAAAGGAATAATTTTGACTAATAGTCTTTCCTTTATTCAGAAAATTTTTGTCCTGCTTCTGAGCTACAATGGCGTGTGGCCTCTGAGGAGAATCGCCATTTTGGTTCTTTTACAATTTTCTTCCATTTTATTTTCATTCTAATTGTATTTTTGGTTCTATTTTGCTTTTTTATGTTTTTATTTTAAGGTTTTATTAATGCCTATTTTTTTTATAATTTTTAACTTATTTTCCGAAGTTCTAATTTTGTTTTTCTTGTATTCTATCAGAAGCAGCTGCATATGCGCCTTTCTGTATAATGCATAAGAATTTTAATTAATTTTTAATTCAAGTTCTATTATTTTTTAATTTAATTTTCGCTAATTTTATCAATTTTAACTGCCCTAATTAAGCTATCTTAAAGTTCGACAACTAATTTTATAGATTTTTTTTACTATCTATAAATATCTAACATACATGTTTCCACACATATTAATAGTTTTTTTAAACGCAAGAAACAGATCGTTCGAATTTTTCTGCCCCTTCCCTCCCTTATCCTGTCCGATCTCCGTCTACAAAATACAGTGCCATATTTTGTATGTCCGACCCAACAAATTAAATCAATAAAATGACTGTTATGTATTTTTTCCATATTTTGATATCTTTCATGACAATTCGACTGGACTATAAGCCTTTTGTCAATGTAGTCTGCAGTGCTATTGTGATGTTTTTCAATCACGCGAACTCGCCATAAATATAGCTAAAACTATCTAGAAAGTTTTGCAACCTCGGGTAGGCATTGTTTAACATCTCTTCATTAAGGACTAACAACTGACGTGTTGAGAACTCTTTTTTTATAGTATCGGATTTTTTTTCAATCTAGAAACTTCGAGACAAATCGGTATGAAAGGTATCAGGTGGGAATGGAAAGAGTATGAGTCATACGTATTTCCTTTGTCTAAGCAGCTCCGTTAAGCTGCGTTGGTTTTTCGCTAAAAATTTTCGTTTCTTCAAATACAGGGTGCGAAAATGGTAAAAAATTGTGAGTGATACATCTTTTCTATAGTTATATTCGGTTGCAGCACACTAAAAAGCACAAGAGTAAGGCCTATTCATTCCAAAATGTTTTCATCTTTGGCCTGTATTATCATTCTACAGAACTTTTGCCATCTTAAAGAGATAATCTCAGAAAATCTTGTAGGGTTTCTCTCAGGTCCTAATACTATATACTCACAATGAATAAAATGTTACCTTATAAACTCGGTTCAATGAAATTCGATCTGAACCCCAAAAGATATTAGACACATTTTTTGAGGATACTCAGTAATTTTTCACATTTCTATAAATGATGTAAGAAGTAAGGATGAAAGGAGATTTTACAACAAAATATTTAAAAAATGTGACTTTACAGACAATAGAATGTAAGGGCTGTGAATATTAACTTCAGGGTCTCTTTGAATATTACGTGATAGGCAAAAGTGAACACAGCAACTTTTAAATGGTAATATATGTGCCCATTCTGGTCATACCTTAACAGCGAGAATATTTACACCAATTTAGAAACGTTTTTTTGTCAGGTCTATATTATACTACTAGAAAGACAGACCACTGGTCATCGACATACTAAGTGTCATGAACTGACGGTTGGAATTATGAAAAATGTGAGATATACAAGATATATGTATTATAAGAAAAAAAGTTAAGCTTAACATGCTTGTATAAGAGACGCCTTCGAATTGACAAAATAGATCAGAAAGTTTTGATACAGTTTGAACTCGATAGCATGTTATGCTAAGAAATTTTCAACAAAAATTTGGTAAATAAACAACTCGCAGTTTAGATAAAATTAGGAATAGAGTAACAACAGGTGTGATAGTAGGCCTTTTGATGTCTATCAAAATGGTGACCAAATTTTTCGTTCTCATAAAAATATCAGAATTTATTGACTCAAAATGAAAAATATTATGAAATAATAACTTGTTTATATGGAAATTACTTTTATTTACATGTATGAGATAATTCATTTCGAAATGTTAACTCAGTCGACTGTTAATTATAATTTCACAAACACAACTGCTCAGCCTAGTCGAGATACATTTCACAGGATGTATTATATACTCTCCATTTTGGTACAGGAGTTACAATAGTCTCTTATCACTGCGAGAGAAGAAACATTTCTTTACAAACTCTATTAAATAATAGGAAAATATTTGAAATCGAAATGTAATTAAGTAAAGGAGAATATGATATGAAATTCCAGTGAGACATGGGTTATTGTTGTGAAACTGAGAAAGCGTTGAAACAAAACAAACTCCTGAAATTCACGGATATTTGGAAGAATATCTTAGGTTCTGACGAGAATAGGTTGTAACCCAACACAATTATGTTTCGGCCCTTAAAAGTGCAGGACTATAAGAATCTCATCTATAAAACTTCATGCATGTTTCAAGACAGTGGCGATATCTTCAGCACTAGTTTTCAAAATAAGAAAGTGAGTTTGAAAAGGAAAAATTTAGCTGCATTAACTTTTCTCCAAAAATGACGACATGGTGTTGAAAATGCGATGAAACATACAAACCATATCCAGGATACTTTTTGTTTTTGATGTCGTATTTTGCTTACAATGTTTTTTTGCTCATTAAAGAGCAAAGAGTTGTTTCAGCTATCGGGTATCTCCTAAAAATACCCCATAGTTCTCTCCCTTTTCTGTATGCACAATACAAGGTTTACAATGTGTATGTCTATGGGGAACTTCTCTCTCTTGGGTACAGCATTATCAGCTACATAAAGTATTGTTTCAGTGTCTTTTGTAATAGATCAAAGTTGTCCGAAATGTATATCATTGTGCCTGTGACTCTTGCAAATGTCGCGAACTTATTGAAATCTCATATTTATAACATGCAAGTAGAAAAGAATTATGCATCTTTAACTATCGATACGGGACCGTCCCATACGTCCCTTCAAGTAAAAGACAATAGCCTTCCGAAACGTCCCAGAATGTCACTCTGAAATTTCCACCCCCTTTCGTTAAGTGTGAGTGATTTCACACCCGTGGCGCGTGCTTTTTTCGTTAGAGTAGCTCACCCAGATATGTTTGGGGAAGAGGGGAGTTTTCTTAAACTTCGCGCAATTTTTGAGAGGGAAAGGGACTTTTCCTTATCTTTGATAGAGGATCTCGGACGTTTCTGTATTTTGAAGACCCTTTATTTCAATGGCCTTAGGAATCAGAGGGTTAAGCAAGGGATATTCACTGTTGTTAGGATAAGAAAGTAATCACTGTTGTGCAGATCGCTTTCAACCGCAAAATTAAAGAGCAGTAACAGTGTGGGAGAGAAAATAGCTATATCTAGCCAGTGTCGTCTATGGCTAGGTTCACGAAAATACGTTTCTACATTGATATTTAGCAGACAAGAGTAGTGATCAGAAATCAACTTTTCGACCTGTCATCCACTAGAATTTGTATTTTCTTTACTCAGTAATTTACTGTGGACTAAGGTCATAAAACTTGCCAAGCAAATTAATGCACCCTCAAATCTGATCAACTAGACTTATGAGTTCCTATTTTATGATACCATTATGTGGCTGAAGATACATACAAAAGATAGCAACTATGATCGTGCTCGGCAACAGCGTGAATATTAATTTGAAGTACAATTGGCATGCTAGAGTAAATATTTGCAAATAAAATACAAATGTCTCTAGATTTAAAATACAAGTATCTGTAGATTTGGATCTCTAAAACAACAACCATTTTGAGTAAATAAACGCATTCGCAGGTCGCAATAATTAGAATTAATGTCTTAAGTCAGCGGTTCCCAAACATTTTGGTTGTGTGGTCCACCTGTTGTGTAAAAAATATTTTGAGGCCCATTGATTAAATGTATAAGTAAAAAAATACAAATACATTTATGTATTATATGCACGTGCATGTGAGTAAAGCTTAATGTAATAGGATTAAAGATGTATTGATTATAAAGCAAAAAAATTATTGCTATTACTTAGCTATCACAATGTAAGAAAGCTCAAAAGTAAGCGGTCAGAATTCAAAATGAAAAAACCCCAATGGTATTTTTAACATTATTTGTCCCTCACGAGAGAGTCAATCTGTATTAAAAGTTTACAGTTTCAGCCTGAAGTCACTTTCTACATTCAGTTTTACTTACGTTTCAAAAAACTGAAATTGAGAAAGCACGTTCACATAGATAAGTGGTAGAAAATTCCATCGAAAAGTCTGGCAATGGATGGATACTCTTGCCGAACATTTATCCACAAAGGACCAATGATATTGCTCTATAAAATGATTTTAGAGTCTGGTCGCATGATACTTCAATTAACGAGTCTTCTTCATTTGATGGTACTTTCACTTTGTTTACCCCTGATTTCAACTCGTGACTTGCGTTCCGCGGCCCACAAATAAGCTATTCCACGAACCACAAGTGGGCCGCGACCCATAGGTTGAGAACCGCTGTCTTAAGTAATACGAATGTCCCTACTTTCTTACAAACAATTATATTATCTACATTAAATAGCTATTTTTAAAATTACCTGTTGTATTTTTCCTTTAAATAAATTTGTTTTTCTCTGTTAGGCAAGCCTATTCTCTTATGGAAGATAGTCCTGCCTGTAAATAACAGTTAAAT
>BGPR01001898.1:117733-132011 GCA_013235015.1 Araneus ventricosus | reverse complement strand
CCTATTCTCTTATGGAAGATAGTCCTGCCTGTAAATAACAGTTAAATAAATTTGTTTTCCCCTGTTAGGCATGCCTATTCTCTTATGGAAGATAGTTCTGCCTGTAAATAACAGTAACTACGAATGATTAATAAGATGAATATATCTTTCAGTAGACCTTAACCATCAACTTCACTGTCGCGTAAACATAACGAAAACAGATGGAGTCTGGAATGTTGCAGGTACCTGTGTGACGAGTGCGGTTGTCCTGAAGTTGTCGACCGTCCCGTTCCTGAACTGGCGCCTCTTCAGCTCCTGCAGCATGTCCATGAGGGTGCGCTCGTCCACGGATACGCTGCTGCGCGAAGAGATACAGGACAGGGCCAGGCTGGAGAGGGCCTGAGAATCTGCAAAAAAGGAATCGGTAGCTTTTCACAGAAAATGCAACGCATATGTCGCACGAACTAATAGGATAAATAATAATAATAATTGCAAATCTAATTTTTCCGAGTAATGACAAACTGAATATTAGTTCAGCAACTTATTTGGCCCTACCTTGATTTGCAAAATAATTGGAGAATAATTGGTAAGCATATAATAACTCACAAACAGTCATGATCATTTATATACATTCACAAATGTAGTAGAAATTTTCACAAGACATAAATAATTCACCCACAGCAAAATTTGAATTCCAAGGAAAACAGCACAACAGAAAATCCTAGTAACTTCTCCGTAATATTGTGCAGTTATAATGTATCAAAACTAGACTTAGAGTAATTTGGGAATAATTCAGAACTGAAGCTTACAGAATATTTTGCTATGAAGAAGACTTCTCTTCTCCAACTTAAAATGACATCCTTTGTAATTTCCACCAATCAAAGAAAATGTCATTCTAAATCATAAGTCCAGGTGTAAGGCATGGGAAAGTTAATAACACCAGGAATGTAAAATATTATATATCTGACTCCTGAACGGTAGTTAAATATCCAAACATTTGATTTAAAAAGCCGAAATACATTAAAATTCTTTTCTGATGAGCTCTTACTACAACTTTGTTCTTTATAATAATTTAAAATACATTACAAAGGAAACTTATTCGAGGAATATTTTATGTATCCTGGACAAAAGAAACATTAGCATTAACATATATATGGAATTTACCATATTTTGAACTGGAGCTTGAATTAAAACAGATGCAGTGGCCAATGTCTAATTTTTATTTATCTGTATATTCTCCAAGGCCTTCTTAACTTAGGTTAACCACTAGAATTCCTGTATTGAAAGGCTGAAAAATCTGTTGCGTCGTACAATACTCTTGGTAAAATGATATTCTGAAATGATTTTCAGCAGAGGGTAAAAAAATAAAGAGAAGAGAGGAGAAATACAACGCTAAAATTCAAACTGACTCTTCCGAAATTATGAGATATTTACACTGATCAAATTTAATGCTAAAACACCCATTCTTTGGAAGGTAATATAGTTATATATATTTCAGTAACCAATAATACATAAATTTATTCTAAATAACCAAATTTCCGTTCACAATTCATAGTTTTCTCGTATTGTTGTTAAGCAAAAGGATCTAATAGAACGTTTCAAGGTAAAATAAAAATTACATTGTCTCTTATCCTCTAAAACTGAAAAATTCGTTTAGTTTTAAATTCCTTCCACTCAGTCTAGTGTCAAAAAGCTGGTGTCTACGAAGGAGTACTAATAAAAGCTCGGGTGAATGCGAGTGAAGTAAAAAAAAAAAAAATTGAAATTTCAAACTATTTTTAATTGCATGTTTAAATGACAATCACCTGTCCAGAATGGTCTAGGCTGCGAGTTGTAGGCGGTGGTCACTCTCTCCACGTCTCTGGTCGTCATGGTGTCCCCCGCGTTGCACAGGGCGAGCATCAGGAAGGGGTTGGTGTAGTTCCCGGACGCCTCCACCCTCCTGCGCAGCTCCCGGACCAGGTCGGTGCCGTAGAAGTCCCTCGGGTCCATGCAGGCCACCAGCAGGGCGTGGATGTACAGGGCGAGCTCCTGAGAGCTCAGCCTCTTATCCCTGGAGATAAAGAAGACTTAGTTTAGTTATAGAAATTGAATATAACTCATCAGGACAGAACTTTAAGAAAGCAATTTAAAGATTCTATTTATGATGAACTATAGATCTTATTCTCCTTGTCTCAAAGATCTTATTATTCACATTCTGTATATATATATTTATTTATAAGTTCTATAAATGACTTGTTCGGAAACTATGAGAAACATTTTTGGAGGGAGATTTAAAACTTTCGATACACGATGAAATGGAGACGACGATATATCAGCTGGTGCCTCACTTTCCGAACTTCGCAAAACATAGGCCGTTATCGCACAGCCTTTTATGGCAGATTTAATATGCATCAGGCAGAGGTACGCAGTGCATGTTCAGTGAAACTGAAGCTAAAGAGTAATGAAATGAAATATTAAAGAAATTGTGAAACGTCTTTTCTCAGTTAAGTAAAACTTCAGCAGGTGGTCATCTGTACTAGGCGGTCACCCTTTCATAAGTCCACTTTTTTCTTGGTACGAAATTTTTGCCATGGAAAGAATATTAAAATAATAATTATTGATTTAAAAGGGAGAAAGGTAAGGAAAAGAAATCGTACATTCAGAAACAACACCGGACATCAGATCGAAATTATTCATTCCTTTCTCAATGTGAAGAGAATAGTGAACTTCGGCCTCTACCAGATTTGGGCATTCAATAGTTAGTTGGGGTCTTTCAGGCGTTGATTCGGATTTTGGCAAAGAAGTTGCTGATATGAGTTGAGTTCAACAGCATACGAAACTTTCAGCTAAACAGACTTTCGGAAAAAAAAATCATATTATTGCCCATACCTCAACAACAACCGACGAAACGATTAGAGATTTATTTTTTTAAGTCCAAAAAGCAAAGCTTTAGAACAGTGACTTCTGAAAAAGCTGAAACGTCCAAGCAAACAAATTTTTATTTTTTCAAAAGAAATTAGAAACTTTCGAAGTGCTATTTACTTTAGATGATTCTTAAAATTCGCTTTGTCAGAGATAACGAATTACTTTGTTTAAAAACGTATTTTTTAGTTAGAAGCATGAAACACTTTTAGAGCGGCCAATTTTCCTTGGAAAGCCGGGTTGCCACTGTAGAGAGGTTTATTGTAGTTAACTTTCCGTTTAAACTAATATCGCTGAATGACTTCATTAATTTTTAAGGATTGCACTATTTCCGAAATGTTTGAATAAATAATCGCATAGATTCATTTTTAAATAAATAAAAATAAGCAATATAACACAGGATATAACGAAAATACTAGTAGTTCCGTGAACAGTAGCCCTTGTTCCCCTCCCCCAAAAATATATAAAATCCAAGATTTTCTCTTCGTCGCATTTTTTTAAAAGCTTAGCAAATGTCATTCATTGTGAAGACAGCATTGTTTGTAGGGACACCAGACATCATAATTAACTCTCAAAGAGATAATCTCATGTACAAAAGCTTAGCACAATTCTTAAGCTGAGAATTTGGAGTTAATATGGATAAAATGATTCGCAATCTGCTGAATGAGCAAAGCATCTCTAGCTCTTTTACTTCGCTTATATTTAGGAGGCATATCAAAATATTTTGAAAGAGATGGCGTCAAAAATTCACAGAGAAAAATTCAATCCTCATATAAGATATTTAAAAAAAAGCATCGAGAAAATTTCACTATTAAACAGGCATCAAATTAAAATATTCGCTAGAAATAAGAAGATGGAATTAAAAATAACTTTGCGATAAATATTACAATTTGACACAAACATTTATATAAGCTAAAAGCTTTCGTTGTTAAGCAGGTCAGACGATTTATAAGGCAGGCGAAATTATATTGGCGAGATCGCATTTCTTGGCGAGAAGAATCTGATAATTCCATTTAGGCTTAGCAATTACAATCGAATTTAGAAAGTTTTTAAATTTGCCGACTGCGGCTCATAAGGTATAAAAGAAATTATTTAGATGGTGAATGAGTTTAAATATAAATTTAGAACTAAAAGATAGCCAAATATTATAAAAATACATAACATTTATTTAGCGAAATGCGGATAACAATAAAAAGCGATAAGCGAACTGTGTTTATTTAACTCTGATGTCATAATCTTAACGTTACCGCTCACTTTTTCAGTACCAATTAAATTGATTAATATAATAATTATATATAACTAAAATAACTATTTTGATATGGAATTAAAATAAATAGAAATAAATTACATACACCGTTTTCTATTTCTTCAAGAAATATTACTGCCGAATTTGAAGGAAATATCGAACAACGCATTTGGCCGTAATCGCGTAACAAACTTACAGACATATAAACACCAAATAATGGAGTTAGAATGTAGACCTCGCTTCGCTCGGTCAATGATTCATAAATTTTTATATAAAAAACCCTTGTGGCAGAAACTCATCGTAGTCTATTAACAATTTTTCCTAGTCTTAGCTAGTGAACGCTAATTTGACTTGCCCAAAAATTTTGAGGCAAGGGAAATTGTCATCTGAATAAAACACAGATAAAAATATTTTAAGAGACAAAAGATTAATAAAAATTAAAAATTTTACTTCATGAGTTTGAAATATATTACTGTCATTGCCGAAAATTGAAAAATTTATCCGAATGAAGCGTTTTGAAGGTTTTTATTAATATTTAAGTAAATTTTAATATATTTAAATTAGAGATAAAGAAACGACATCGATTTTGCAATTTAGACATCATATTTTGCAATTTTTTAAAAACAATATTCTAAACAATACTAAAACAATAATTTTACTTAACAAATGGAAAACTGAGCTTTAACATATGGAAACTGAGGAAAGCATGCGATTTAAAGATTTCATGACACAATGAATCCTATTGTTAGTGGAACAATTAAAAGCATTTATGCAATTCATAATAAAATGTTGACAAAAATTTGGATAAAAGTGCAGTTAGATTAGCATCGAAAATATCATTTCTTGAATTATTATAAACGCTAAAGTTTTGCTAAATGATAAATAAAAAAAATTATTTTTGATGCTTGAAATAAATCATTCCGAGGAGCGAATTCCCCAATCTCCAAAGGGCATCTATGGTAAATTTGGTAACTCTAGCTTAGTTTAGTTATATTAAAGTCCATTAAGAAGCAATATGAAGGCTATTTTAAGATGAAACTCATCCTTTTGAACCCGATTCAGATGATGCCTGAGGTGATATCCCTTTCTCCAAACATGCGTACTATACCTTTTGAGGAAATTTGGCCCCAACGCATGATTTATTATGTAACAGGCCTACATACACTGCGGATATTCAGTGGAATCGGGTTCTGAACCGGGAATCCTCCGGCTCCGAAACCTAAACCTTACCGCAGGGCCACCGTGGACTTGGTATCTCTAATACCGGACTGTCTGTCTTGTAGAACGCCACCAGACAAAGAGATACAAGTACGTTCCTATTATTAGAAAAAAACATTATTTCCAAGGAACTTACTCAAGCATGTCTAGAGCATCTAAAGGAAAAGCAAATGATTTTGAAGTTGCCTATAGCTAATTGCAATTGTGTGCAGCTAATATTATGTTATTTTTAATGAAAATTTTCATATTCTGTTCCATTTGACAGACTAATCAACATTAATCAGAGGTTAGGTTAGGTTAGATTAACGTCCCATTTTGAAGCAACACGAGGTCTACTTAGGGACGGGCCTCGTAATTTTGAACCGAGGTCAGATAACGAGGACGACACCTGAGCTGGCACCCCCTCTCCAAACTTCCGCGCCGCACCAGCGGGGGGACGGTTGGCCACGCCGTATTATTTAGCGTGCGGTGGGCTCCGTGCACGGCGGATCTTCGGTGGAATCGGGTTTCGAGCCTGGGGCCCTCCGGTCCCGAGGTCGAGACCTTACCATCATGCCACCGCGGCTCTCCATTAATCAGAGAGATTTAAACGTGCAACAGGTGCGCGCTCTATACCGAAATGAAAAGTCGCGTATATTTCCTAGAGAGTAAATTGTAAAATATCAATTTTTAAAAGGGTAATTATTAAAATTAGATTGTAATTGGGTAACGGTTAAGAAGTACAATTATTTTAAACAATTTTTATTTAAAAAGCAATATAAGCAATGTAAATATGAAACACAAAAATAATGTAAGACGACAAAAGAATTAGCCGAATGACGTGAAAATAAAATAAACAAAATTACTAATATTTCAACTGAAATATTTACATTTGTAATATAAAACTATAAAGACAATATGGAAGAAAAAACATTTAAATTTAGATATAAAAAGCAAAAAGTTAATTTCATTTTGATTTTATTATAACGGTCGTAGGAATCGCTGATATATAAATGGAAAATTCGCAGAGTCCTAGGAACGCCTCGAATTAACGATGACTAAAAGTCCGTCGAAAGTATTTCGAAGAATAGGCAACGTCATGCTTTCGTCTTACCCTTCGGTGGAAAGATTTAAACGAAATTCTTCTCTAGTGTATCTCTCACAAACGCGTGCCTGCTGGAACGTTAAAATCGGATAGAAAATACTAAAAGAAAGGAACTCTCTTTTTCTTACTTTGCGAGATGTTTCATAAGTTTTATTGTCAGCTCGTAACGGATTTCCTCTCCCGTTGTGTTCCCAGACGCGAAAGTGGAATTGTCCGCCAAATGCAAGGCAACGGCGATTCGGTGGACCTGAGACCCCCATCGGTCTGTCCCGGAACCTGGTTTCCTCCTTCGCAAAATCCAAGACTTCAGTTCCTTTTTCGCAGCAATGTTATCTTGCATTAACGCAGCAGAGATATGTGGATCTCCCGCAGTAGTGTTATCTGGTATTTTCGACGTATTTTTTCCTGGGAAAGGAAATTATTTCTTGAAAACTTGCTCTGACAACAGAAATGAAATATGAGTTAGAGGGAGGACATGCGTCCTTTCAGGTCTTTCTTAAGAAAATTAACTTATGGCTTCAATTCGCATAAGCCAATCTAACAAAAAATATTACAAAAAAAGCCATGAATTGATCAGTAATTCCATCCGTTTCTTCTTTTAACTTAGGAAATAATCTGCATTTGCAAATTTTGAATTCCGTGTAATAATTAATGCAAGCCTACTTTTAATAAAACCTCAAATATAAAAGCAACAAGGGATTTATAAAAAATAATAGTAATAAAAATCAAAACTTAAATATGAGGCCTTGCAAAATTAAAACCATTTATTTAGATGCAATTAACAGCGATAAATTAACCATTTATTTTTGTTATACTGCAGCACTGCGTGTTTGCAAGCATTCTAACAATTATTCCAAGTTACCTCCAAACTGTGAATAGAATTTATTTTTTTGTTTGTGTTTATGATTTTATATGATTTATTTTTAAATTCGGGTTGTTTATCGTGATGCAGTATTCCAAATTTCCTCTGGCATCACACACTTCATTATCAAGAGCAATCTACATCAGTGTTGCTGCTTCAATTGATATTAATTTTATGACAGGTTTTGTATTGAAGAAAGTTTAGTTACGGTAATTTAAAAGAAACAGAGGTCATAATCTCAATAAGTAGAAGACTTCTATGGCCAGCCTAAATGCCGGGAATCTAATTTTATTTGAATCTCTTACGCATAAATTGATATTTATGGTTCCCTTAACAACATTATTTTAAACAACATATGGTGACAGGTATTTAACTTTTGTTCTTACAGTAGCCATGCATCTATCTGTTCATTGTCTACATGAACGCCCATACAGGAATCAAGTAACTTTCCGTGTCATGTTACACCTCATTGCACGCTGTTGGCATCAACTTCACTTTTTTATTCCTTATGCTAAATATGTATTTGATTTCAAGATTAAAAATGCGAGGAACATTTTACGTCCAGCAACATGTTAGCTGGATTAAAACATGATGACAAAAAGAATTAAAACGTAGCAACCATGATCATTCAGCTTACTGGATATATTTCCTAATAAACCCACGTTTTTAGAAGACTTTGACTACAGATTTCCCAGAAAAATTGATGAAATAAAAAATGAAATTAAAATTCATTTGGATACTATCTTAGCTTTCAAAAATGGAAGAGAAATACGATATTAAAGATCTTTAAACAGTGAAAACAATTTTAATTATATTGCAACAATGACGGAAGCTAAATTGGTTTTATTGAAAAGATAATTTTTTGAATTTTCAGATGGTGTGAATACTATTTTTGCGCTATAATATTTTGGATGTTATCTAGGAGTAACATCAAATAATCGGAAGCTCGCAAATGAAGCAAAAGAAACTTAAAATTGTTAAAGGACAAAACATGTTCTGAAATCAGAAAGGAAAAGATTACAAGTTTTAGCAAACCACATGAAGGGTAAATGCAACATGATAGTTGCAGATATTTCTTTTTCAAGCAGCAATTTTTAAAGAATTGACCTTACCGCAATTGATTTCTTCAGATGTACCGGTGCAGTCTGTTACTCCGTCACAATTCCAGTGCGAAAGGATGCATCTGTTCATACTTGGACAACGAATCCATCCAACTGGGCACACACTTTTTGGACTAACATCTACAGAAAGGCAGTAAGAATTCTGTTGTGTTAAAAAATTTGTTATTGTTAGTAATTGAAATTCCTCAATTGTAGCCTTTAGTCAATATCACATTATTTTGAGAATAATTTGTATTTTCAATCATTGGATCCTGTTAAGACTTTTAGTTTCGTAGATACATCTTTCTTTAATTCTTTCTCTTGTTTTCCTCATAATGAAGGAATATTAGCTATAAACTGCTCTTTCATTTGGATGAGAATTTCAGGTTGGCAATATGATTATTTAAATAATCGTTAAATTAATTTAATAAAATTTAAATAATCGTTTTCTAAATAGCAGCAGAACAATTGCCAGGCCAATGCTTTTTCGAAATAGTAGTCTTCTGTGTTTACGCGAAAATTATGCGAAATTATTTTATTTGTTGCAATGGTTTCAAGAATAAGAGTGCAAAAAATGTATGTCATTCCAAAAAAATAGACACAGAAAGAATATTAATCACAGTAATATATGGCCGGCAAATGAAACTTACCGCAATACCGCTCGTCAGAGTTATCTCCGCAATCTATTTTACCATCGCAGAACCAGGAACGAGGGATGCAACGCTCATTCATGCACTTAAAGAGTGATGGAGTACAAGTGAGGTAATCTGGAAAAGTAAACAAGCATGATTTGCTTTCTAAATTAATACAGAGCCTGTTTGCACATTTTCAAATTATTTTTATGGTATTTTTTGGAACTAATTTTTTATGATTCATTTGTTCAATTTGAAAACCATTACTCTAAACAGTCTTCCTGCATTGTAACTTCCATGAAAATAATGCCTTTTGTAGTATTTTGTAACATTCCTCTTGAACAGGTTTCTAAAGTCTACAATTGGTTGTAGATAGACATTTGGATAATACCCTTTTTAAAAGTACAAAAGACAAAAAATACATGGGTCACATCAGGAGATTTAACAAGAATATCAATGAAGTTTACAGTCTTAACCCTTGGTTGGAGGGGCTGGCGTATAGAGTACGCTAATGAGTTTTTCTTGCTATGAATTTTCGGCAGTTCCCTCCCTTCCCTCCTCTAAACTAATAGGAACATCCCATAGGCATCGTGGGTATTGTTTCATATATGAAGCTTAGGATAAAATATGTTCCTCATAGTATCTGGGATCGATCTTAACATTTTCTTTGCCCTCTTTATTTTCATTTTGCATTAATTTAGTAACAAATACTTCACGTGGAGTATTTCCTTTTAACATTAAAGATATCATCCTTGAAATATTCGTAGAACAGCTATTGTTCCTTTAATACGAATTTGGAATAATTTTTCCACTTGAAGCCATACTTTCATGAGTTTTTCTTTCTTATTAACAATATTACCTATCGTGGCTTTAGACATCGAAAACCCATGACATCCAGGGTATCTTTTAGTAACTGAATAAGAATTACTTAATAAGAATCTTCGAAAAGAGCAGAAACGTCAACTTACATCCAACGCTTCTCTAAAAGCGCCATTTTACACGTAAACAAATTTTTTAAGTAGCAGAAGATAACTTATACTTTCAAAGTAAAAATTTTTGGGAAAATATATTCTTCCACGCAGATGACTTTTTTCCTACAGAGAAAAACAAAATCACTTAAAATAATGTGCGAACAGCCTCTGTATTAACTAGAAACACCCGCCGTGTTCCGCAGTGGCTCCGCAACCACTTGTATTTTAAGTTTTAAATACTGCATATAGATTAGCAGAACAGGCTATAAAATGGATTGAAACTAGCTCTGGTTCTCATGTGCAGGGACTGGCGTCTAGCACTGGTACAAAAAACAATCTTGATGTAAAACGAAAATTCCCATTTGAGTTTTAATGTTTTGCTCAATTTTGTCGCGAATTTCTGCATAAAACTTTTCAGAACCATAAAGTACGATATCGCTTAAAATAAAGTTTCAATCCCCTATAATAACTATTTCACAGAATATTTGAAATGTCATGCTGATTGAAGAGCATATAGATGAAATATATTATTTTAAACTTTCAGAATTAAGATGAAGCATGCTGATAGGTCAGCTATCCCTGGAAAGTGGCGAAACAAATTAGAGAAATGTGTCCTGTAGTTGACTCTGAGGATATTTTCTCTGCCTGCTCATAGCATATTTATCTTACCTGCCCTCTCAGATTTTCACCACTTCAAAATTCTCTGAAAGGCTTGGAGTGCACTTCTCTGGGGAGTGTCTAACAGCACCTGGATAACTTCTTTACGAATAAACCTAATGATCTTCTCAAAAAAGGAATTTTCCAGCCACCTGAACGATAGCAAATATTCATAGAATAATAAGGTGCATATGTGATTCATTAAAATTTCATGACGTCTAAATACTTCATCATTGAAATCTATCATAAAAAAACGCAGAACTTTCCGGATAACAGAATATTATAAATTTATATCTGGTGAATTAAGCGTCTTAAAAACTGCAACCTCCGTCCTACGCAAGGCGCGAAGTACCTTAACTCATCACGAAAAATTATAACTAGATTTTTTCGGAAAAATTCTTTAACAAGAGAAAGTTTGAATGTATAAGAAGATCATCCAGCATTTCTCTTATGATTTAAACGTAAGGTTCCAGCTATGGCACTCAGCGCATACTTTTTGAATCTAGCATAAATTTTTAATACCACGAGCAGAGGCGGGCCGAGGTAACTTTACCACCTGGGCAAAGCAACAATATGGCGCCTCCCTCCCACAGGGAACGTACTTTTTTAAAATTCTATAATGCATGTATTTGAAATGTCAAACAAACTTTTATTTAGAAATAGACATGTTTCACCTGCAAATATGACTTAACAATATCATGGCAATAATTTTCAAACTTCAAATTTATTTTAGATTATATAGTGGTTTTATTGAACCTAAAATAATATATTCGATAACTTTATTTTAAGGATGCATGACTTTATTTCTGAAGTCTATTAAAACTTATTTTTCACTTTAGACTTCCGCTTTGGCGCCATGGGCGGTTGCCCGGTTTGCCCTGGCGTCGGGCCGCCTCCGACCGCAAGCACATTAACAACAAAGGATTCATAAAATTTGATACTAACGATTCAAAAAATTCAAGAACTAAATAAACGTCTCAAAAAATAAAAACTCTAGTTGTTTATAACATACTTTTGAGAACTAACAAGAACCAGACAAACCTTCGAAGATTCTTCAAGACTTCAATAGAAATTTTATGTCTGTTTATGGTGTTGATTGCATTATTTAAAATTCGAGTCCCGACGCCGCAATGAAGCTTTCCGATCGTATCACGCATTTCAAAATCAAATGCAATCTATATGTGTGTAGCCGTTTTAAACGAAATTAGGTGAATATTAATGTCTTCCATAAAGACTTGTATTCTTTATGATTTTTTCTATCAAAATAATCGAAAGCAAGAGTTGGTATCTGCCAATAAATTTACCTTCTCTGAGAACATCTTTCAATGAGGTTTGCACGCTTTCTTAATAAGATTTCAGCTTTTTGACCGTTTTCTGCTGGTTTATCTTCTTTACTTTCTCATCGAATAAATTATGTGCTAGAGTAGAAGTTCAGAACATACCGAAAATTTTAAGACAGTAAAATTTTAGAATAGCTCTCACAATTTTATAAGTTTTCATCTGAATATTTATATTCAATTATACAAATAAGGAAACGTTTTGAGAAAAATTTAAAATTCGCTGTTAAGTCTCTCCGGAACTTATCTTTTCCCCTGTTTAAAACGCCCTTTTGCTGAAATCCTAATCTTTACTTAAAAAAACTCAATGATTTAAGAAATCGCAAAATTTAACATTCAGTTCCGTGCCCTTAAAATTTCAATCTTGATTGTTTGTTAAAAAATGTAGTCAAAACATCGCTTCTGAAGCGAAAGTTACTTAAAATTGATAAAATATAAAGCATACCTTGGTTAAATTTAAGAAAACATGTAGGGTAAACAAAGAGATACTTGGACATGGTTGTATTTAGAAATAATATTTAAAGAATTGGTTTTACCGCAATTTCTTTCCTCAGATATTTCTCCGCAATCTGTCACTCCATCACAAATCCAGTGCGAAAGGATGCATCTGTCTCCACTTGGGCAACGAATCCAGCCAGGTGGGCAAAAAACTGAAGAATCTATATCTATAGGAACAAAGTAAGAATTCTAGTGTGCTATAAATTAAATAAGAGTAGACCTTAATGAATTTTGAAGTTCAACATTTTTTTAATTCTTTGTGTTTTTATCTTCGTAATGTAACGTTAGTTTCGATAAACTACTATTTCGGTTGTCCCAGGATAAGGAGTAATTTTGATTGAAATGTAACCAGCGTGGATATGTTGTAGGACAGTTAAAATACTCGGCCAGGTGTCTGTGATGTTGCCATCCAGCCCAAAGGGAGTGGAAATGGGTGGAAATTTTCATTATCCCACTAATCCTTTACAATTGAGAATAGAAAGAAAATCAAATTAGGCGAATTATTGCTTATCAAATGAACAATCAATTCTTTAGCTTATGCTTCTTTCGATAGCCGTAATTACTTAGAAGTTATGAGCTGATAGATTTCCCACATTCCCTCCTCCCCCTAACTTAAAGTAATGTTTTAACTTCTGCATGTTACCCCTTGTTGTGCTCTCGTCATTTGCAATCTCTTCCACCCACCTTCATTCTTGACCTCTAATCCTTGAGAATAGTAGGCGGATGTTCTCTTTTCCTTATTATTAGTAGAGACTGTATAATAATCGCTTCTTTTGTCGATGTTATCTTGTGAACACAAACTAGAGATGATTAGATTTAGCCATGAGGTCTGTAAGGTCGCGGTACACTGACCAGAGTCTGTAGATTGGCTAGATAAAAGGGGCGAATTATTCTTAAAAATAGGCGAATTTTGCCTCTTTATATTGAACAAACTTTGTATTGAAACTTTTGATAGCTACAATTTGCGATGCTATGATCTAAATGCCCAAGGAAAATCACCAATCTCTACGACTAAAGAAAGGAAAAAAAAAATTAAATTAGGGAATTATCAGCATAATTCTATTAAGAACAACTTTATATTAAAAGTGTTTTGACACTTACAATTGTTTAGAAGTTATGAGCTGAAAAGGATGATCAATCCCCCCAATTTATCTTTCCCAATAGCTCCACATGAGTGAAGATGGAAAGAAAATTTCAATTAAGGAATCTATCCCATCATAACAAACTACTTTTGATTAGTTTTTGAGCTAAGACTATTAAAGTTAGGGTTCCCATCAGCCCTCATTCCACTTCCAATTTTATATGGTACACTAGTTGATATACCCATTCAGTCTGGATTAAAATGTTTTCATGTTTATATCTTTAATGTAAAGTTACTATTGTATTTATTAAATACACAACATTCTTCTGATCTGAAACGTTTTCATAAAATCAGAATAAGAATTGAAAGATCGATTTAAAACAGCCGTTTTCCATATTCTATTATTTGTTATATAGGTACTCTAAATTCCTGTACTTCTAAAGAGAAAGGTTTTTTAATTAGTATTTTGAAACAAAAATTAATTAGTTAATTATTCATTAATTTATGAAAATAAATTAGTTGGTCCTGATATAAATTTCATCGTCTACAGTTAAAATTTACTTTTAGCATTTTTCTCTGGAAGTTTTTCATTATCTGTTGTTCTCCAAAAGACATTGTTGAATCTAGTTTAAATTAATTTGAAAAATAATTGGGAAATCAAATTGTTAGAAATGAAAGACAATACGTAAACTGGAACGGGAAGTAATGA
>BGPR01001898.1:0-60932 GCA_013235015.1 Araneus ventricosus | reverse complement strand
TAAGAGTAGACATTAGTGATTTTGAAGTTCAACATTTTTTTAATTCTTTGTGTTTTTATCTTCGTAATGTAACGTTAGTTTCGATAAACTACTATTTCGGTTGTATAGCTGCATAAGAAATTGTGTTTAAATAAGAGTAGACATTAGTGATTTTGAGGTTCAACATTTTTTTAATTCTATGTGTTTTCATCTTCGTAATGTAACGTTATTTTCGATAAACTACTATTTCGGTTGTATAGCTGCATAAGAAATTGTGTTTAAATAAGAGTAGACATTAATGATTTTGAGGTTCAACATTTTTTTAATTCTATGTGTTTTCATCTTCGTAATGTAACGTTAGTTTCGATAAACTACTATTTCGGTTGTATAGCTGCATAAGAAATTGTGTTTAAATAAGAGTAGACCTTAATGAATTTTGAAGTTTAACATTTTTTTAATTCTTTGTGTTTTTATCTTCGTAATGTAACGTTATTTTCTATAAACTACTATTTCGGTTGTATGGCTGCATAAGAAATTGTTTTTAATAATCTAATTACGAGTTTTAGAAATAAAATTAAATGCCATCTAAATTGTAGCACAACATTTTCCTGGATATTATTGTCTGAAATAGTTGCCTTTCGTGAGTGCGTTGAAAATTCTACAAAAATTCTTACTTTGTTGCATTGTTATTTAATAACAGAAGTTGAAATATATACTTCAGGGCAAAAAATGTGCCAAAATTATACTTAATTCATGTTTTTCGCGTTAGCTTCCAAGTGTGTGGAAAGAATAAAAAATACAGCTTTTCATAAGAAGAGAATTAGAACTTACCACAATATTTCTCGTCGGAGTAATCCCGGCAGTTACCTGTGCCATCGCAGAATCTGTTGCGATAGATGCATTCCCCGCTCGTGCACTTAAAAACTGACGAAATACAGGGAATTGAAGCTGGAAGAATCATGAAACAATGTGACTCTGTTTTTAATGGAAATAAAAACTGGTTCTTATCTGATGCTCATGGCATGAGTCCTCAGTGATACTCTTTGGCATTAAGTGGGCAAAAAAGTGACACTTTTCTGAACGCATTAAGCAAGGAATGAAATATCTAAAAAGTGATACTTTTAATTCTTCTTTAAGCAAGGCAGAAAATATCTTATCAACGCTTCGAACTAACGAAAAATTCGTAAAATCGATTAAACATGAATTTTTACGGTTAAAATCATGCTACCAATTTTTTGGAAATTGCCGAGATTAAAGATGGGTAATTATTTAATGGAATGTAATTTAGTCTCTCTGAGGTATTTGCTATTAATATTAATTCATCATTTAAATGCTTTTGTGGGTAAATAAATACTTTTATATCATAAAGATTTAATGCATTGTTATTATTTAGCTTCTGGTTAAATAATGAGCATGCATGCATTACACTAAGCAAAGTTTTGAAAATGATTAATGATAATTCATATTTTTCAAATATATAATAGGACACTAAAGTGTAAAAATTCTACTTGGGGAGCAATACCCTGAATGGTTTATTATCCCGAGTTAAAACCCTAAAAATGCTTTCCACTAGAAATTGGAAATTAGAAATTAAATCTAAGCCCAGGGTCTTCCGGAATGAATTTCTAGGAAAACATAAGCGTTCTGCGGCATAATATAATAATAATAATAATAATAATAATAATAATAATAATAATAATAATAATAATAATAATAAAAAGAGTTCACACTGTTTAGAAATTGCATCTTTTTCGGGAAAAAGATATATTTTATTGACTTTAATTCTATACATTAGTTGCAGAGGGGAGAGTGTATTTTTTCCTCTTTGTAATGAAGAATGTATTGAAATATTTGTATTTGAAATATTATTTGTTGTTATTTTGAATAATTTATTTTGTTAAAGGATTGATACGACATAATTTAACATAACACATTTTAACATAATTAAAAGATATTCTTAACAATTTGCTTACTTTTCCCTTTAAATATGTATCCGGAACAGTTAACTTAAAGGGATTTACTACATATTGCACAATTAATGTTTTTCTCTCTGCAAATAAAATATTTCAAAGGTTTAACACTTTTCTATAAGGTTTTCATTTCCCTAGGACTTCTAATTTGTGGAGTCTTCAGCCATCATGTCCCGTTTCATCATCTTAAGTGTGATGATTGTATTAATCGTAATTAAACAGTAACCTTAGAAGATTTCATAGGCGGTCGAAATAGAAATAATAGGTTCATCCTATTATCCGTCAAAAATGCTATTTGAGACAACAACTTGGTTATTACTTTACAGTTTGTTTTGAGTGGAGAATAATATTCATTTAACTCACATAAGATATAAGGTTTTCACTTCCCTAGGACATCTAATTTGTGGAGTCTTCAGCCATCCTGTCCCGTTTCATCATCTTAAGTGTGATGATTGTATTAATCCAATTAAACAGTAACCTTAGAAGATTTCATAGGCGGTCGAAATAGAAATAATAGGTTCATCCTATTATCCGTCAAAAATGCTATTTGAGACAACAACTTGGTTACGACTTTACAGTTTGTTTTGAGTGGAGAATAATATTCATTTAACTCACATAAGATATAAGGTTTTCACTTCCCTAGGACATCTAATTTGTGGAGTCTTCAGCCATCCTGTCCCGTTTCATCATCTTAAGTGTGATGATTGTATTAATCGTAATTAAACAGTAACCTTAGAAGATTTCATAGGCGATCGAAATAGAAATAATAGGTTCATCCTATTATCCGTCAAAAATGCTATTTGAGACAACAACTTGGTTATTACTTTACAGTTTGCTTTGAGTGGAGAATAATATTTGTTTAACTCACATAAGATATGAGGTTTACAAAAGAGGAAATGAATTAATTATATATGAATATTTTGAATTAAGTAATAACTGATATAATTTCATTTTATTAATGTTTATTTCCAGATGGTTTCTTTTTTAAAACCTTCTCCTAGAACTGAAAAAGTTTTCTAAACTAAATCTTCACATTGCATGAGAAAGTAATTTAAAAATACTATACTTTCACAGATTTTTCATTTTTTTAAATTTGACTTTCTATTATATTTTGAAACAAAATAACATGCATGGGTCTACGTAACAACGTCATACAAGCACAGAAATATACAATTTTGAATAATTGACATCTACAGAAATTAATGACATAATCTTTACAGTAAAAAGATATAAAGGTAGTTTTATAATTTTCAAAAACATTTTTTTGTTTTTAATTTTAAATTTTAAAAACTCATTTTGAAAACTGCAAAATCAGACAACAGAATGGGTAATGTAATGAATAATTAATAAAATACAAACGTACATCTCTTAAATATAATAAGTATATATTTTTATAATCACAAGATTAGGCATTTTTCATGCAATCTTACATTACATTACCAGCGGTGACAATTATTTTGTACAAGGAAATGGAAGGACTCAATAAAGAATGCAAGCTGTATTATTTTTGTCCAAAGGTACCTCATAGAGAATGAATTCAACCTGTTGTCTTCTGAAATAGTAAAAAAAAAACAAAATTAAATTACCATTTATATTAGCAATGAGCTAGACTTTTTGGTTGGGCATCCTGGCCTTATTGGACATCACAGCATCCAAATAAAAAATATTTGACTATGTATTTGGAAAGTTTGCGAATGAGAAGAGGGAAAAAATGAATATAAAAACAGTTTTACTATTTAATTTGTCAAGCATTCATTGCGGTTGATTATGTCCCAGATAGCAATTTTAGTTGGAAGCAGAGTTGCAGCAATCTTGCTCTGCAAATCTGCAGCAAGTTTGACACGGCAAGTGTGCAAGCTTGAAACAAGTTATTGTAAACGACGAAGTCACCGTGCGACGAACTTGCAGCAAGCTTATTGCGTCAAACTCATTGGAAATTATAGCAAGAACAGAGTTTGCAGACGAACCTCAGATTCGAACACCCGAAAACCCCCTTCCTAAACCTATCACTTTAGCCACTCAGCCAGCTGGACCTAGATTACCGAAGACAGATTGCGCTAAAATATCGTGCATCTATACGTTTTATTTTAAACTGTCTTCTTGATTTCATTATTTTTTTAAATATTGAGTTGAGAATATGTTTTCAAGTCAAAGGGAGAGCAATTTTCGCGAATAACTACGTCTTGCTAGTGGAAAAAATTATGAAATTAGGGTTCAAAAGTAATAACTTTTAAAAATATGGGACACAAAGTAAATTATTATTTTTCAACAAACATTGACTGTTTTTTAGGTTTTATTTTGTTTATGAACATTTGTTAGATTGCGAAAATTGCATCAACATCATTTTTCGGTTTTGTCAGTATTTTTAATTAATTTAATTCTTCGAAACCAAAGTTTATTTCTTCTCTTGTGGCATCTTTAACAATTTTTGAAATTCAAACGATAATTTTAGCCGTTTCTTTAATTATCTAAATTTTTCTTAATTATTTACTTTGTTTTCGATTTAAATAGTATTTGTCTTAACTTTTGTTGTTGTTTCCATTAAGGTTTCAACTTTATTAATTTTTAAATTCAAATTTTGCAACGGGATTATTTCTTCGCCATCTTGTTTTCGCGTAGGAATTTGGCGTAATCAGGTTTTGGGCGTCTGTATCTGGAATCATTTTCCGTTACGATTTGAATTTCTTGTGTGATGGGCTGAACGTGCAGTTGGTGTTTTTACGGCTGCGCGCCTCAGGGCCTTTTAGGCCTTTGGGGGCCTTTTTAGTTCTTTTTATCTTCTGAAGAATGAAATGGTGTGGTGGTAATCTGCAGCGTCATTTTTTGCTTGAAAAAAGAAATTTCTTACAAGTCGTGTTCTTTGAAAGATCAGCCATAAAAAATTCTGGCGAAAAAATCGCAACTGAATTCTTGTGCGGCATGGGACGTCAGCAAATATATGTGATAAAAAAAATAAATACAGGCGTGTAAGCTTTCAACGTTTTTCTTCAGTGCTTCTTTTCGACATGGATCATCGCCAATAATGTTATTGTGCAAAATATTGATGTAAGAAGCATGACAGCCAACAAACTGGCTAAATATCAGTGCGTCCTAATCTTCAGTATTATTGGGCAACATAAGGCCTATTATGTATACTTCAAATAATTTGATTTCACGTTGCAACTTCTGGTCTGACGGAGAAATACGACTTCACCTGTTTTTTCATTCTAGCTCTAAAAATTTATGGAGCTAAAAATTTCTTTTTATGAAAAAATTTAGTTTTTGATGGTAGCGCTATTGTCTTTTGTTTCTTTTAAAAAAAAGCTGCAGCTATTTCAATTTGTGATTTTATGTGAATTGTTCTTTAGTCATTTGTGTGCATCTTTATCAAAATATTTCATTTGTAAAATCATGGCAGTTAATCTAAATCTTTACAATTATTAAATAAACAAAAAATTTTAAAATTCTAGTTCGATTCTGTTTTAATTTTTCTATTTAGATATCACAATGTGCATTGTACTACCACTATATGCAAATTGACTTTTAATAGTAGCTAGGTTTTTCAGGTCTGAAAAGGTAGGTGAATTATATTAGTATAGTTTGAATTGCTTATTATCGTGTTAATTTATTTCAGTACCCAGAATTATTAATTAATTGTTCAATATATATTATAATTTAAATTTTGACGTTGGGTACCTACTTTGCTTTAATATTTAATTTAATCCTAGCTACCCCATCCAATAACATTAAAATTTCAACATTAAGAAAAAGAGGATATATAGTTTTCTTTAAAGTGCGAGTTCTATATTTAGTAAAAGTTGGGATGGAGAATTTTTCAAAAGTAATTTTTTTTATAAAAAGACCTAATTAGTTTTTTCAAATTATTATTCATTTATTGAACTAATGAAAAGGAGGACAGTCTAGAGATGCTATTAAATTCGGATGTTTTTTAAAGCATAGACAAAGATCAAAACCAGATATATACAACTGTATCCAGGTCGTGGTGTGTAAGTGGGCCGTGTCAACTTTACAGCAAACTTACATTGCAAGGAGGGTGATCGATTATGCTAGGTTACTTTGCAGGAAGTTCGTTGCAAAGTTGTAGCGTCAAGTTTGTCATGACAAGCTAATATCGAGAAAAATCACATTTCCTGAAAGTGTGTATGCTATCTGGGGTGGTCCTTTGAAAAAATGGGCAGCGTTTTTTCGACTATGGTTAGAGCTTGAACCTAATACCGTATGTTATATCCTTTTCTTACACGAAATGAAATTTTATTCAGGTATAAGAAGAGATAAATATTGTATCCTTATGAAATGAAATGCACGAGACAATTTTAAAAAGTTTCGTGTCGATGTCAGAAGAAATATGTATCGTGGATATTTTTAATTAACTACTAAATAGCGTCATTCACGGATTGCTTATTCGTTTGGGACGGATAACGTTTTCAAGTTTAAGGACAAAAACAAAGATTAAAAAAACATCGTATACTGGAATCGTAAATCATCCATATTCTATTCTTTTTCACGAAGATTATAAGAATATTTTAAAAATATCAGGCTTCGTCCGACTCTCATTTTCGATCCAAATTCCCAAATTGTTTAAACAATTTTGTTTACTATAGTTTTATTCTGTTATTTTATAACAAACATATTGTACAATATCCATTTTAAGCTGTGCAATTTAATTTTCATTTTAAGTATCATGAATTCTATGCATTTATTCGAACAGCGAAATATCTGAGTTTTGCATAACGGGAAAAAGAAATTGTTTTCATTCCATTTCTAACTTCATAAAAAAAATAATCAAATCGTACTGCTTTCGAAATATTACCGGCAAAATCTTGAAGAGATTTTATTGTACTTCTTAAGAGTTATATTAAATGATACCATTTTAGGTTTTCAGAATTCCTGACTTTAAAGATTCTATTATAAAGGCAATTATATGCAGACAAATTAAAGGACATAATGTGGCACTGGAAACTAACAATCAGCTTCAAAATATTCAGAAAAATAAATTTATGAAATCCTATTGCAATACAGTAATGGAAAAATGTATAAAGTCGGGCGAATGATCGCCATATTTCGAAAAATACTGGAATTTCAAAATGCATATTTTTAGGACGTAATACTACAGAATAACGAACCGAAATATATATAGAGAGAAACCTTGATATTTTTTAAATTCAGAGGATGGCAGCTTGAAGAAAGTATAAAGTCGTCTGATGATTATGCCATCTGAACGAATAAATAAATTGAAAAAAGCATATTTCTCCGATTCCAGAAACAAATTCAAGTTTTCTGGATACAGAATTGTTTTAAACTTGTGTGTTTAATTACCATTTCGAGAGGATGACAATTAACTGAAACTGAAAAAGCCAAAATCCTAGCTTTTAAAGATGCTGGTTATAATGGTGCCGAAATTGCACGAAAAATTGGCAGTTCGAAGGCTGTAGTTAGCCGCGTTATCATTAAACCTGGTAGCTACGGCACAGAAAACAAACAGGAAGACTAGAAATAATTTCTTCAAGGTTAGAAGGGCAGATCCAGCTCACCTTCAAGCAAAAAATACCTTTAGCGCAAATAAAAGATGAGATACAGTTGCCGTGTGTTAGTCGAAGAATAAGAAATGCACTGCATAGAAATCCTAGTGTTGTGCACAAGAAGTTGAAAGGGAAACCTGCACTTTCTAAAAGACATTTTAATTCACTTATAAATATTGCCCGGGAACATTTAACGGCTGGCACCAACCAAATGAGGCGGTGTTTTCGGACGAAAATTTTTTTTATTTAAATGATTTAGATGGTCTTAAGTTTTACTGGTATGATCTGCGTAAAGAACACGATCTTTTCTCAAAACCCCAATTCGGAGAGGGATCTGTCATGGTTTGGGGCGCATTTGCAACCATGCTGACAAATAATTTGCTGCCGATTTCTCCCCTGATGCAATCAGGGGATTGAAAATGTCAATAAAACAAAGTATCTGTGCATATTTCATACTCCAAAAAATTGTAGGAGAAAGCGGTATCCTACAAAATCCTGGCAAAAACTCTTCTCGGAGTCCCGAACTAAATCCAACGGGTAAACTTTAGGACATTCTGGCTCGATATGTTTACAAGAATGGGCAACAGTAGAGAAGAAAGTATGATCAAGAAAACAAACTAAAATATTGCTGAAATAAAATTGACCAGGATGCCTCCTAATCTCTTTCTGGTTCTATGTCAATCGACTATTAATACACGCAATAAAAAATGAGATTCCAACATCACTTACTAAAGAATAAATCATATCGACTCTATAATTTTTTTCAACTGTATTCTAATTTCTAATAGAATTGTACATAAGGTAATTAAACTTATTCTTGCTGTGATTTCATGATATCACAACGTATCCTTACATTAATTAAAATATGATATATATTTCTAGTCTTATGTCCTACATTTTAGCGACTTTATACTTTTTTCCAGGACTGCATGAAACAAGCAGAAGTAATAAATACAATCGGCAAAATATATTATTAATGTAGAAAGAATGCGTTTCTGCAATTGCATTGAGTCGAGTGAGAGAAAATAACTTACCCACGGCATAATGCAGAAAGCCACCGGCGACAAAAGAAATAAGAAACAATTCCAAGCTGATCGGTCGGTTCATCGTACTAATGACTGCTAGAAGCGGCACAGAGGAACGCTTACGTCTAGGGAGAGGACTGTTGATGAATATAAAAGAAGAGAAATTCCCCTTTTTCGCTGATGAAGAAGGCGGCTAGAGAGTTCTGTTTGCAGACGAGACAAACACATGACATCGGATGAGATAAAACAAACTTCCCTTTTTAGTTTGTGTTATCAAATGCTTGTGTAGGGTAAAAGGAAGATAAAATGTCCAGTCACATCGAATGTATCACATCTTGAAATGTTCAATTTCTCGTTCTGAAACCGGATTGTTTATTTTCATTCTATCCGTTTCATGAGTAGCTGAATATTTATTTTTAGCTAACAGCCTTCTGCGACCGGCTGTTCGCCCGTAATATTGTTGACAAATCTAGGGGTCATAAGCTTGACTATGAATTTAAAAAAAGCTTTCTATATATATATATATATATATATATATATATATATATATATATATAGATTAATTATAATAAATTGAAAAATATCATGGCGAGCCGCTCGTCAGGAAGAGAAGCTCGCCTGTGATATTAATAAGTGCTTTTTTTTTGCTAACGACATACGAAAACCGTTAAAATATGTCACCATCCCTTCCAAAAGCACAAGACAATTAAAAATGGAAAAATTCTGGAATAAAAGACAAATACAATGAAGATGATTTTAAAAAAAATCGAAAACAAAAAATCCGAATACAAAAGACCTAGAATAAAATAATATAGTAGTATTCACAAAAAAATAAAAGAGAAAAAGGCTTACTACCGCCAGGAATAAGCAAACAGGACTGTGAGAAGCACGAGGAAATGGACGCCAAACCAGTTATTGCTGTTGCCAAACAAAGGAAGAAAACCAGTGGGTCAGGGGCTATCGCCCCGATCCACTGCTTGAGATATCGTCACACAAAGGTTTCGGGAATACCATTATTTAAAAGTTGATCAAGCAAACGCTTTGATTTCTCAATTTTGAATTTTCATTTTAACAAATAGATTTAATACGAGAAAATTGAGTGGGAATTGTGTTTCTATAAATCTTAATAGAAATATTAGAAGACCAATAGGAAAGTCGGTTGAAAATAAAATTAAAATCTATTCTTTTGTCATAAATATCGATACAAAAGTTATTATCAACATGTTTAATATGCAGATCTAAAAAATCCGCTTCAAACTCATTACTGTTTGTTTGTTTAAGAAGCAAGGCTGAAGGATAAATATTTTGCGACGTATTATTAAATGTTCCATGATTAAAAACAATAAGGTCATCTACGCATCTGAAAGCCTGAGGATGAAGAAGTAAATATTTCTTTTCAAAATAATATATATAATATATATATATATATATATATATATTCAATATAAACACTTATTAAACTAATAAATAAATTAAAAATAAAATAATGTTACCTTATTAATAATCATACAATGAAATACAAAAAGATAGATTAAAAACTAATGTATTAATACTAGTTAGATTATTATTACTATGAAAAAGACAACCCAGAAATTGGAATTCCAACAATCAAATGCTTATCAGCCTTGGGTACTGATAAGTCGCATTAATCCGAATTTAAAGGCGCCAACCCTCTGCGAAAGCCAATTGTTGGTAGAAACAAATAGTATGGGAATAAATCTCCAAAATATATCAAGATACGAAACGAGAAAATATAACTAAATGCTTACCAATTCAGTCTTAGCTATTGTAATGACATGAGCTTTCTACAAAATACAGTTCCGCATTTAAAGTGAAAATGTAATTACTAAATTAGGTTATAGATACTATACTAAACATCATTAAAAATGAAATTAAATTTTAAATTTAAATTAAACTCATTATAATAATATTTTTTGATATGGAAATGTACTTAAAATTAAATGATGTAATCTTATTCTAAATATAATATATTTATATATGTATATGATATTTTAATTTTTTAACTTTCTTAAATCATTTTTAACGACACCTCATTTTAATTACTTCTACTTCCATCGTAATAAAGGCACTATGACTTTCATTTCGATCCCCGAGTTTTTTCCAGGGAAATTCCCTTCTCTGGGTGCTTAAACTTCCTGCGCATTCCTATTTGCCCTTTCTGACTCCAACATATAAACGAATAACAACGTCGCGCTGCTTCGCTCGTTAACTCTGGATTACTGGTCATAGAGCTAAATGAAAACTGAATCCTTTACCTGTGATGAAATAACCTAATATCCTCAATGACTGAATAAAAGAAGAT
The DNA here is from genome assembly GCA_013235015.1 of Araneus ventricosus. Classification (NCBI taxonomy): domain Eukaryota; kingdom Metazoa; phylum Arthropoda; class Arachnida; order Araneae; family Araneidae; genus Araneus; species Araneus ventricosus. The sequence goes on along the minus strand of BGPR01001898.1, from coordinate 50,116 downwards.
TAAGCCAAATATTGTCTCTTCCCTCAAAATGGACTACACCTCACCTTCATTAAAGCATGATGTTACATATATATAAACTTTGAACGAAGGGTGGTTTTGGGTTGTAGGGGTCATGATCGGTGAAGATCTGCAGAAATTTTTCGGAAGTCGTGTCCTGAGAACCATTGCAATAGGTAGTGTTTCTATAAGGAATCTACCTAATCATGGAAATCGGTCCAGTAGCTGGGGGACTGTCTCATGGATTTTCTCCATAGAGAATGCACAGTGAAGTAGTGTTTTCAGATTTCTATCAGAACATGAAGGGTCGTCGTCGGCACGCGATCATCGGTGGCGTTTCTAGGGGTCACAAGTTTTATATGAAATAAAAATTGTCTAAAACCGTCCAGAGGTCGGGGATGGCGGATTTTCCCTCTGATAATGCTTTTTATTTTAAATCTAGAGATACCTGCTCGTATTTTATGTACAGTAGTTTGCTTCCAAAATCGCATAACAATTCATTTAGAAATGCTTTTGCATTTAATCAAATGAACAAAACTGTTTAAGTCAAAGGGAATTGAAAATTAACTTTTATTACTCAGATTTATACCATATCCGAAAGTAACAAATTCAGCAGTCGGAAACTTTGAGAATATATCTTCTTAGCATCTTATACTATTTTTTAACTAGACGCCTTTGGTGAGCAACTTGTGCAATTGGAATATAAGCTCTTTCAATTATACTCAAATTTCATATTTCTTTTACATAAATTGATAGTCACGGTTCCATCAACAAAGTATTTTGAAGCATAAACTGAGATAGAAATCTAAGCGGCTTCATTTTAGTAGCCGCACATTTTCTTCTGTTCATTTTGTATGTGAGACTCCCTAATGGAATCATGTCGCTAGAAGTTACAGTCACGTCATCTAACATCTAATTGCACATTGCTTTACACGGCGCTGTAACTTCCTATTCTTATTCCTCAAGGAAAATTCACAGTCGATTCCAAAATGGAGTTTGTGGGGCGAAATTTAACTAAAACACATTGTTCGATTTTGCTCTAATTTGGCATGAAATTTCCTAGAGGACATGAAAACACAATATGTAAGTAAGAACTTGCATTTTTGTGATTCCATTTGAAGATGATGCCGTTTTAATGGTTTCATTCTTTTTGTGAGTCAATAGTGAGTTTGCCACCATTAAAGCATTTTAATCACTTTGGTAGGGGCGAGGCATTTAATTGTAATTTTGTTAATACTGCCAAAAATAGACATTTAATCATAATTTTGTTAATACTGATAAAAGCAGACATTTAATTGCAATTTTTTGAATACAGATGGAAGGAAAGATTTGTGTAAATAATGCGCATTCAATGAGAAAGAGAGATCAGGTAGTAGTTCCATGATAAATGTTGATTTTCCCTGTTTGGTTCCATCTAATCCTGTTTATCTCCTTTCTTTTAAGTATGTTTCTCCTCCAATGAGTTTATGTACTTGTTTCATGGTATAAATATTTGAAGAAGATTATCTGTTTTGGTGTAAAGTTTTTTCCGCATATTTATCGCGAGAATTTTCTGCTATTTCTTTATCATGTTGTAACTCCATTCATAATTCCTCTAAAATTACCAATAATAGCAAATGACATTTAATTGTAATTCATATCTATTCATAAACAGAAGGTTAAAATGCAACTTGTCAAATATACCCTGAATAAGTTTCAAACTTTTCAAAGGATTTTGAAACAAACTTTTCAGAAGTTTAGGTACTTGAAAGGCAAAGTTATGTTCTCTTCCTCTGATTCTCTTCATAGTTATAGCTCAATAACTTAATTATATATTCAATTGAAGTTCATCGAGATCCTGTATGGTTTCAATGTGAAGAAAAATGTGAGCGGTGATGTAATGACTGAATTTTATGTGTTTACATCATTGAAGTGCACCCATATTTTAAGTTGAAGTTATTCCAGTTTGCTAAAATATTATATTAACAAAACGATGGCGATATTATATTTCCTATAAATGCAGGTCTACTTTAAGGGTACTTGACGCCCCTAGAAAAATTTAATATCCTTCTTATCAACACACATATTCACGTGCTCAGCTAAAAGTATATCAAAATTTAAATAAATTTTATATAAAATATACAGGGTGTTCATTAATTGTTGTCGGGGTTTCCGTACCTCATAACTTTCGAATAAAAAATATTACGCAAAAACCGATTACGTATTCGTAAATTACAACTCAAAGAATTTTACGTGGCAACAATGCGATCTTAGTGCATTTGCAGTCTGGGTAATTATGACGTCATAAATAAAAATGGCGACCGTGCAAGAAAAAACAATGTGTGTATTGTGGTTTTTCGAAACTAAATTTGGTTTGGGGGTTTGTCAAGAACATTGTGCACAAGACCCCTGTGCCCTCCCTTGATGAACTGAAGCGCAGAATTGTTACTGCGATCCAAAATGTTACTCCACAAATGCTGGAGAACACTTGGAGGGAAATCGAATTTCGTCTCGATGTGTTACGAGCCACGAAGGGCAGCCATGTGCAAATTCATTAATCTTTTTAATATCATTAATAAAATTCTTTGAGTTGTAATTTACAAATACGTAATCGGTTTTTGCGTAATATTTTTTATTCGAAAGTTATGAGGTACGGAAACCCCGACAATAATTAATGAACACCCTGTATATTGGAGTTTTAAAATTAATGACGAATTTAAATGTGCAGATTGGACAGAATGGAAAAAGTAATAAAGGAAAAGTAAAGTTTCAGCAATATTCATTAACTTTCATTTTATGTATCAATAATTAATTAACGTACTTAATAATACATTCATGGTTATAGTTAAATGCGAATTGCTATTCAATATTTATTATGACGGGCAGAAATTCGATGAATAAATGACAGTTTCGATTGTATAAACATGTATAAATGAAATATAACTTTTGCTATTTGTGCATAAAGTCACCTTCACGATAAAGAAATATGGGGTGGAATGCAAAAGCGCGCGACGATAAGAGTCCGAGGAGCGCCCGTTTCCTGTTTTTGAGACAATTGCTTCCGGAATTGTGGTTAGTGTCTTTTTCTGTCTTATCTTGTTTTGCCCTTCCTTTCATAGATAGAAAGGAAATTCAAGCCTTAATCAATAAATTTCGAGCCTTATTTTATAGATGGCAATGCGATCGTTGTTCGCGGCTAGTTTACCATAGCCATAGCAATATGACAACTTCAGACGACGCTAACTCAGGGCACGTGGAGGCAGTAACTGGTATATGTATTTTCAATTTCCGAATGATAATTTTGTTTGGTTTTTAAAATTTCTATTGCTTTTAAGAGTATCGATTCAAACAAATGGAAACGAATTAAAGAGAAAGTAATTTGCATTTCCTGAAAGTTCTACCAAACGGAGAAAATCTAATCAGGTAATTAATTATTTATATGCCAACTAATTATTTTCACTTAAAGTAATAATTAGTGTATGAAGTTTTTTCATGTTTTTCGAAAAATATTAAATGCTGCCGAATTTGGACTACTTCGACATTCTTTAATGTACAACGAGAGATAAATAATTTTAATGAAACAAAAAGTTGTGAACATTTTTGTAGTTTATATATCTTCACAGCAAAGTAGTTAATTTCTTATAAACTAAACATTAAAAAGGAGAAAAATAGATGTTAAAAATTGTGTCGGCATTCCAATTAAGGGGACATACGACTCTTAAACCTCGAAAAAATGGGGCGGAACTGTCAAATTCGATATATTATATCTCTAAAACAATGCAATTCACAAACTCACTTTTTTTTTCTAGAAAAATATCTGTTCTTTCTCTTATAGTACACACAATTTCGAACCTTTTATGTATTTATTTATGTATTTAAGTATGTATTTATTTGACAGAGTAATAAATATGGGTATAATTTTTGGAGAACAAAAAAGATAGTCACCTTGCGCGCATGATTATGGATAAAATATTGGTCTAAACCCAATATTTTGGGTCTCTAATTAATCCAAACATTCTGTTTAAGAAATTTAACCACAATTCATTAACATTTAAACTTAATTTCTATTTTATATACCGATTTAAAATAAAATGTTAAAAATAGTTAAAATTTCAACTTTTCTTACCCCCAAAAAACTTCTTTGGAGAAAATTTCTACAAAATTTGTGGCTCAATTTGAAGAAAATAGCACAATACATATTCAATAAAAATTTTATGTAAAATTATCCAATAGTTCTTGAGATATTGTGCGTGCAATATAAAAAAAACACATTTTGAGATATAACGCTTTAAAGATGTGGCCATTTTCAAAGTTTACGTAGAAGAGCCGATGCATTTTCCTTCATAACTTTCATAATTATGGGAATTTTTTAACGCGGATTATTTTAAACTGTTCAGAAAAGACTGGGAAATAATATATATTTATTTCAAAACATCGAAAATTTTCGAGATTTAACAGTCGTATGTCCCCTTAAGAAAACTGGCTTACTAGGATGAACCACTTGTTTCCCAAATTGAACCACAAATCCACAAATTTCTCAAAGTTTAGTTATAACAAAAATATTTCTTGATTATCAAATTCATCCCAGCTGTCAATGCATGAGCCCTTGTATATTTTATGCACTGTATCAGCTGTTCTTCCTTCTTCGTTTCATCAAAAATGATAACTATATTTGGATTTCTTTGATTTCATCCAACATTCAACTTTTTATTTTGCCTTGGCTTGTTCCATTTTAAATTTAGTAGGTCTAGTAGTGACTACATTGCCATTTTGATTCAAATAGGGGGTAAAAAGACATTTTTGGACGTAATAAAACCAATCAAATAAATAGGATTTGGCATTGATGCCTCAATTAATTTTAATTTAACACCAACCGGCTTCACCTACATCCTCAAAATGGTGTATGGCGCTTGTAAGCGGGAAGGAAATATTTACAAATCAAATATGCCAAAAAAATAAAAACACAGTGTCAAAAAATCAAGAACATACAATATACATGTGAACATTCAGAAAAATTAAGAAATATACAGAAAGAAAAAGATTCACAACTAAAAATAATTTAAATTAATTTAGATTACAAAATAAAATTTCAAAACAAAATTGATAAGAAAATATAAAAAAATAAATAAGAAAAAGTCGGAATAAATAAACATGGAAAAAGGCATGTTAAACAGTTTCACACTCTGTAATTTCAGAGTTAAGAGTTTGTGGAAAACAGTCCTTGAAAAGTTTTGGAAACTGGGCTACAAAAGAAGAATTTTCAGTTGAGCTATCCAATCCAAGTTCAAGACTTCTTTTTCATGTTTCCACATCCCACACTCCAAAAGATGTTTAGCATCTCCCTTGTCTGCTCCGCAGTTACACTTCTCACCCTTATCAAAGAATCTATTCAGGCATATTTTGAAGATTCTACGAAAAAAGTCATCTTTTAATCTGTCTACTTTGTCAAACAATTCCTCGTAACTCTACCTTTTATAGAGTTAGACCATCTTTCCTGCCAAATATCCATAGCAGTTTTCTTTAATTTTGTCTTTACCTGAGATTGTGAATATTTCAAAGCAAGTTGAAGGTAATTTTAAAATCAGAATAAATATTATTTCCTCGAGTTTTTGCAGGACTTTTACTGGATTACTGAAACATAAGTTTTTCGCAACTCAATTGATGAGCAATTTTTCGTTTTCAGTGATATTTCCAATTACCGAATCACTGTTTTTGATTATCAAGTTTCAGTGAAAGCCTTCGGGAATATTTACAGAAACATGCGATTCTTGAAACCGGAAGGGTCTTTTAAACATACTTTGTCAGAAACTAAGCTGTTCGTTCAATAGAATCAGAAAGCAATTTTGCATTTACAAACATAAGTAGTGCAGGAAGAGATATCAACTATATGTGAAACACAACGGCGACTGACAGTTGGTATGCCTTCTTTCTTTCTCCTATAGTGAAGAGATGCTTCAGGACAGATAAAATAACTGATGATCAAAATAATTAAAATAAATCACAATTGATCCTTCTGTTCAAGGGAATGTATTACAATGTGTTATAATGTAGCTTTTGACAGTTTAGTCCGGACAGTATTAATGCATTTCCATTAATATTTGAAAGCAATTTGTTCTGTATATGCAGTATTCTGTACTCATATGTTGTTTCTATTTAGCATTAACTTAAAAAATAATAAACTATGTTTAATTTATCGCATTCGGTAAGCATTTATTAGAGTAGCGAATAAGATATTCAGTTATTTCAGTTGCGTGAATAGCTATGTGTTTTTGTGTGAATTTCTCTTTTATTTTCAATACTAGAATGATATCGCAAGTCAGAAGATTTTTCAAGAGCATTAAAGTAAAATTGTATCTGTTTTCTTCTAAATTAAGTCATACATTGTCGGCTATTATTGTTATTTTGTTTGTTTGTCGGCTACTATTGTTGCTACTGAAATTATGTTAAAATAATATGATACGCATAAATTAAAATGGAAAACAGGAAGTGTAACGATTTATTTATTTATTATTTTTGAGATAACTTATACCCAAATTTTTTTATATGTCTATGTGTTTTAATAACATTATTTAGAGATTTGCTAATTGTCTGTTAATAACAATGAATGCAGAAGATAATACAGGCTTTAGAATCATTACAATATTTTATTCATTTAATTTTAAATAAAAACGCGCAGATGTGATTCGTAAAAATTGTTCTTAACAAAATCTGAAACATACGTAGCTTTCGAAATTTTTCAGTCTTGTCTATTTGTTAAAGTTTTTGTGTTCCCAGGTATTGAACTTGCATTACTTAAATTCTTTTAGCTGGGTATTATCAAAAATTTCGAAGCTATCTTGAATCGTTCATAGAAGTATTTTGTCCTTTCAAAATGCTTTGAAAATCTTTTCCGTTTATTTTACAATAAATCCGTTTATTTTACAATAAATCCGTTTATTTTACAATAAATAAATAAATTTCAATGACATCCTTCTTGAGATACATAATTTCGCATGCCAGATAAAAATTGACAGCCCGCTCTGATATGGCTTCATTTTTTTCTCCTGAAAGATGAAAAGTGGATAACGAAATTAATTTTATATTTCACATTTGAACGTGAATAACATGATCATGGATTAGCAATACTGAGTTTATAAATGCATTTCTTAATTTTTCTAAGAAGATCAGGAATACAAAGTATTGGTTCAGAATATATATATTGACTAAAATATGCAGTTTAAGAATATAAGAAATATATAGAGATTTTTTAGTGAAATTGTCAGACTTTTGATAGTAGTTTTTCATCAACCAGCCACTTATTAGGAATGATCAAAACTCCTTCCATGTCAAACATAAGGCTTCACGTCAATTAAGCGTTCAGCTAAGTTTTGAACACTCCAAATCTGCCACTGCTGAGTGAAAAAAATGTTCGTTCAGGTAGCCAGAAATGCTTATATTTATTTTTTGATTGGTTATGACATTTCATAACTCGTTGCGCGATTGTGTAGAAGATAATCTCGAAACATTTTAACATAGTATGCAATGGTTGAATCAAAAATATAAAAATCAGATGCAGTCGCTGTGATATGATTTTTTATCATCTTTCTATCCTACAAAGACATTCGATAATCAAGACCGGGAGTTCACAACCTTTTTTCCCTCGCGTACCCCTTAATTATTCTTTTTTGTTTTCGCGTACCTCCTACTATCATATACAAATCCCCCCCCCCCCAAACACCCAGTTATCCAAAGAAGTTTTTATCGATAAGGTTAGTTTAAGTTAGCTTAAAAGTGAAATAATTCGTAATAATGAGATTTTCAGAACTTATTTTTAATTTTACATTTTATTCCATTTTTACAATAGATTTAGTTCAATACCAAAGCAAACGAAATCAGTATTATAATTATTTCATTTTAACTTATTAGAATATCTAGAAATTACATTTCGTAATAATCAAGTATTCAAGTGATATAGTTTTGAAATATCAAGTATTCACTTCGAGGAACAAAATTGTTTAACTTTTTTAATCCCTTCTGTTTTTTGTTTCCGCCATTCACGACTTTAACCCTCTAAGCGATTAGCCATTTTGATGTACAAGCTTTAAAGTCCTAAAAATGTGCTTTTAAAGTGCATAATTGGATCTTTATAGCATTAAATAAAGCCTATGAAATCTTGAGAATATTTTATGCAAGGTAGTTTAAGAAATTGTTCATTTGAACAGGAATGATCTGCTTTTGAACTCAATATGGGAACCGAAAAATATACGTGTGAAACATTTAGATGGTTAATTTCACATACCTGTAAATGGTCTTTCGCGTACCACATATTGGGAAACTGTGATGCAGACTATAAAGAGAGGTTTGTTTCGTCTTATCGGATGGCATGTGTTTGTCTTGTCGACGAACCGAAACTCTCATCATTTTAAACATCAGGGATGACTTAGGAACTGGAGAATTTCTCATCTTATACATCTAGAATGCATCAAAAACCTTCTCACTTGATGTAAACATTTCTTTCTTTCGCTTCGAGCAGACAGTTTTGGGACAATGAGCCGGAAGATCAGCCTGGAAGTAGCTCTCGCTTCTTTTCTCGCTGGAGCCTTTCTGTTTTATGCCGATGGTAAGTCATTTTCTCTCACTAGACTCAAATTCAGAAACACAATCTTTCCCTAATAATACATTTTTTTTGTTGATTGTATCTATTACCGCCGGTTGTTTCATATTCTCGTAGAGTTTCAAAAATTGAAGCTTGTGAAATTCTTAGAGCACAAGTCTAGCAGACAGTGCCTTATTGCCTTCTTTTGATTATTTAATCTACGTATCATTTAACTGGAATATTTGCGGTAGTGTAAAGTTTTAATCACAAAAGCTTATCGCTTGTTATTACTCATATGAATTGTGATGTAATTTCTGGATCGTTTTGCAGATCATATTTCGAAACTTTTACTTATATAATTATTATGGGAAGTTAAGAAACAAAATAATAAATGTTTGTTATTGCCATTTTTTAACTCAGGAATGTTACTGTTCGAATAAATTCATAACAAACAAAATGAAAACTCAGAACCGAAACAGTATATTTTATATCATGTGCCTGTGTGAAGGAAAGGAAAAGGAGCTTATAATAGAATATTGCTCAAAAAACACTTATTGCCTTCTTGAAACCTATTACGAAATAAAAGCCTCTTATTTTTTTCTAGATTTTTTATTGAACAATAAACTTGTAATATACTTTGCTTTTGAGGTCAAATTAGATTTTACATAGTCGGACCCAGAAGAAGCTTTTGGAATCAGATGGTAATAAAACAGTTAAAAAAATTTCACGATACACATTTCTATTATTTTGTTACTTTTCTCTTAATGAATGCCTCTTTATCCTCTGAGATATATAAACTTTTATAAACAATGCAGAGAGCAACCGTTTTCTGTTAAGGTATTAAACAAAGTCATACAATTTTACCTGTTGTATTTTAGATTGCATAGAAATATATTTTCGCTGAGTTTATACGTGAATTTTTTTTTAAACAACTAAGTAGATTCTTAGGAAATTTTAATTTAATTTAGAATATTTAATTCATAGGGTTTGATAAAGTACAACATCTTTGATTATTTATGCTTTCTGTGATCAACAAGACGATTCTTATCATTTCACGTTAAAGTGACCTTTTTTTGTTATAAGGTTTAACAAGAACGCATAACTTTACTTGTTCTATTTTAAACCACATCGAAAGGTATGTTATTTGAGTTGGAACAGAAATCAACGGATTGAATTTTCTGAATAATAAAGCAGATTCTAAAGGAATTTTGATTAAGAACCTTAAATTTGAAATAAAATGAAGAATTTGATAAAGTAGGCATCTTTCATTATTTTTATTCTTTTATTAAAAAAAATAATTTTGAGACCAATTTTTAGCCTTCCTTATATTTTATGAAATTATAACTATTTCCAATTTTGCGAACAAAAAATAAAAAACTAATTATTATGAATTTGAAAATTTTCATATATATTTGAATTCATCTCATATAAATTCCGCATCTTCTGTGAGTAAACTGAATAAAATCTTTCATCGAAAACGAATCTTTTGATAATGAGCTATACGAAGTCATATGGCCTTTGAGGATGGAGACTGTGAAGAAAAAGAAAGGATTTTAAGCAAGAAAGAAAAAGTGATTATAAGCTATTATCTGTAGTATTTTAATGGAATATTCTACTAAAAAAAACGATTAAGGTAGTGATCAGTGTACGCATACTAGAGATTGATGTTATTTGGAAAAAATTATTTGGCCACAAGACCTAAAACTGGAAAGATTGTGTATCTACACATAAGCGATGTTTATATTTACTTTTAGTCCACTTTGAACCTGAAGGAAGTTTTGTTGCATTAGTTTGTGTCGATTTTAAGGTGCTTTAGTCTTTTTCTTATGAAGTTGTGTAGCTTGTAATGAATTGTTGTATTCGAATACCGACTCTGGTGTTTTTCGTAACTGCCAATGGCTGGAAATATGTATGTCCTTAAGGAAAGGTCAAATTAATTATTATTATTGTTGCACAAAGTCTTACTGTGGGTGTATGGTGTAAACAGTCCAACACGCAGGATAATGGAGAATGAAGGTTTATTTACAAATATGCAGGAAAACACGTAGCACAAGTACAGGAAACAATAGTCCTTGCACAGATTACCAATGTAAATAGACAACAATTCACAGGTAATGACAGTTCAGCACTTTGTTATCTAACAGCACAAACAGTCAGCAAATAACTAGTAACGAAAATAAAAGCTCAGCTCACCAGCTGATTAGCTCACACAGCGGATAGAACTCCGAAGACGTTCACGCTTCAAAGTGAAGTAACCAGTCGATCAAAGACGCTACCGTGATCCAAACGCGGTCTTATATACTCTCCCCGATAGGCCGTGACGTCACATAGAATTTTCAGGAAAAACCTGGATCTCGGCCCCTAATAGAAATATCGAGAAAAGGGTTGCATTTTCGGGAATCATCTATTTGTCGCCAAGGTCGCCAAATTTGTCGCCAAGGTCATGCGTGCCATAAGAGTCGCTGAGGTCACTCCATGCTTCACCTTGTAAAACTTTCTTCCCAACCATAAGACTTGTATTGCTGGGAAGCGACTTTCCATGACTGTAACATTATTATTCATTGATGATATCAGAGATTTAGGTACTGATTATTTATTCACACACAAAAGAACTATGAAACAAATAACAAAATATTATACAAAGAATAATTAACACATAACGAAGAGCCGGATCATTATCAACACCCTCCTAGGTGTAGATTCAGTTTCAATCTGACAAAATATTCCCTCCGAGTGGGTCTGACCGTTTTATGCTTCCCTTTGCTCTTTCCCTTAAGGGAAATTTACAACACGGAAAAATTATTTATGATTTTCTTTAATAGTGATTTAAGTTCAGATTGCATACGAAAACATTGTTCCAATCGTAAATTCATTTAATTGAAAGTAAAGCATTGTTCAAACTAGATTTATAAAATAAATGTACCAAATGAATATTGAATAATTGCGCGTATTCAAATGGCAGTCAAATGCCTTAATAACTACTCGTAATATTAAAGGAGGTAATTTGAAATCATCAAGGGTATTAAAGCCAAGTTTTAATATCCAAGACACATATACACTTTTCTGTATATTTTTAGTATTTCGGATACGATCATTCGGACAAAATGATGAATGAATGAATAAACTGAATTCTCTGTGGAATATATAATTTTATTACCCTTATTGAAACAATATAAATGAAAACAGTATTAGCATTGAAATTAAAAAAATATTTCGACTAATTCTGAAATTAAACAATTTTTACTTCAACAATAACTGATAATGTTTTCAAACAAAGCACGTCCATTGAGAAAGACAATATATTCCAGCGTATTTTTAGCTTACGAATGTTAAATTCAATTGCTTTAAAAATTGAACCATAACTCAATTGCTTTTAGTTGATGTTTTATATAAACTGAATATGAAATCGCTTCTTAAAAATATATAAGGAAAGAAAAAATAATAATTTTATTGTCATTAACTTTCTTTGAAAAAACCGAACTTGAAACTGTGCTGATATTCAAACTTTTTGAGACAGGAATAGGAAGACAGCACAATAAAAAAGAATACTCTTTTATTTATAATGTCTTTGTAAAAGTACAGTTAATCGCATTTAAATTCTAAAATTATTAAATTATTTAAAATACATGATCCGTTTCAAAAATGGAAAATCATCAAGATGGTATTTTTTACTTAAGAAGAGCAAATATTAAAGTTCTAATTATAAGAAAATGTTAGAAAAAACTAAGAATAAAATATGTGAATAAAGAAAAATAACATTTTTTGTATGCAATAGGAAAAATTCTGCATCGTTGCTTCCTAGTTTTAAATGTTTTTTAATGACAGAAAAGGAAATATAAACAACATTAAAACGAGAAATTTTGTTAAAACTGTCCAGAAGTGGTAAATGGGAGTTCTAAATCTGTTCCTCATTTTTCCCCTGAAACAGTTGGCTAGATTCTCTAATAAGGAAAGTTAATGATGCATCTTTATCAATTACTTTTTTTACATTTTTCTTGAACTAGAATTATTTTACATTTCACAAGTCCATTATAAATTTTAATAAAATATATAAAAATAATTTATATTGATTTATTATTATTATTTTTGCCAATTTCCTTAGTACAACATATATGTTCCCATTATTTAATCATATACTAAATAATAACAAAACAGAAAACTGTTTTTGATTTAATTTTGTTTATCTCATAAAAAATTGTAAAGCGAAAAATTGATTTACATCGAAAAGCGCTAGATAGCACAATGTCAAACAATTTCTTAATTCAATCACAGTAATTTCAAGAAATTGAAACTAGTGTATCGTTAAAAAGTTTAATGGCATTTTAATGTAATAAAATGCCATTTTAATATGTTCATATTTTTGTTTTCTCTTCCTGACAAATTTGCTGTTAGTTCGAAGCATTACTGTAACAAATATATTGAAACTTTATAATAAACCATTAAACTAACTAAGCTATTAGTAATTTTAAATGTTTGTTATGGGTTAACATATTTCATGCCATTCCTCAGATAGCACGTAGGTTTGCAGCAAGTTTGATTTTGACTTGTCATGGCAAAATTTGACGCGTCAAACTTGAATCGAACTTGTAGCAAGTTCGATGTGACAAATAGCGCCACCTCCTTTGCAAATCAAACTCGCTGCAATTTTGCAAAACAAGCTTCCTGCAAAGATAGCACAATAAAGAGATAATTCTCTTTGTCGCTGTTTTAAAAAACATCCGATTTTTAATAGCATCTCCTAGACCGTGATTCTCTTTTAATAATTCAATAAATCAATGATAATTTGTGAGAAAATAACTTTTTTATAAAAATATTTTTTGAATTTTACATTTTCCATCGTTTTACTAAATATATCACTCTCACTTTAAAGAAAACTATATCGCCTTTTTCTTAATGTTGAAATTTTAACGTTTATAAACAAAATTAAATCTAGAAAACAGTCAGTGCTTGTTGAACAATAATAACTAGACATTTTGTCCCATTTTAAAGTAATTACTTTTGAACTCTAATCTCATAATTTATTCTACTAGCAAAACTTAGTTATTAGCGAAAATCGCTCTCTCTTTGACTTCAAATCATATTCTCAACTCAAAAAATTAATGAAATCAAGAAAATAGTTTAAAATAAATCGTATACGAATCGAATCGAACGATGTATTATCGAAATCTATCTTCTCCTCTCAGAGTTCGACTGGCTCAATCGTTAGCGTCTCCGCTTCGGAACCGGGATGTCGCGAGTTCTATCCCTGGTTGTGTTTCGTACTCTGTTTTTGCTATAATTTGCAATAAGTTTGCACGGCAAGCTTGTGGCAAGCTTGCTGCAAGTTCGTTTCATGGTGACTTCGGAGCTTTCGTTAACTTGCTGCAAGCTTACTGCAAGCTTGCACTCTTGTCATGACAAATTTGTGGCAAGCTTGCTGCAAACTAAAATTGCTATCTGGGTCAGAAAGAGGAAAAGAAAGTGACAGTTTTTTGCCCTTCTAAACCAAAGAATCAATCATGAATTAGTGTTTATTTTATTTAAAAAATAATACCATATTTTTGCATTCAATTTTCTAGCTTCAACCCAATGTGCTTCAGCAGAGTTTAAGTGTCCAAACGGGAGATGCACCTCAATTACCAATTTGTGCGACGGGGATAATGACTGTAAGGATAATTCTGACGAGGAGTTTTGTGGTAAGTTCGTCCTGCCGCCATAATTTCTCTCATAATATTTCATTTTTACTTATTAATGTGAAAACTTGAAAAATAATTACGCAATAATAATAATATAAAACGAATGCTAAGGCTAACAAAAAGATTTATTTTCATTTTTGTTAAATTTAAAATGAAGTACTTTTTTAACTTTCTCGTTAATGAAGTACATACAAAGTAAAAGCAGTGTGCCTGTGTTGAAAAAAAATGCATTTTGTAAAAAATACTGTCTTTCTGCTAAAATGATACCTCAAAACAGTGCAAAGAGGTAGAATAAAGTTAAATATGTGTTCTGTAAGAGATAATTGTATATCTGTCTTGAATTTTGGACGAAATCCGTCTACGCAATTTCTGTCTGTCTGCTTGTCCCTCTGTATGTGAACACGATAACTTAAAAACCCATCATATTACGTCACGGTAATTTGATATGTAGCTTGACACACAAGTGGTAGTTCTGTATCAAATGTCGGACGCAATCTGTCACGAGGAAGATATACATATTTAAACTCAATATTCTTCAGTATGGTGAGAAATTTAACACAAAACGGTACTTTCTTTTCAAGAATACGAGAAATTCGAGAGTGGAACGGTTGTGGACATAATTAAAATCGAATAAAGTTGAATAAATTAGGTAAAGGTTGCTGAAATTGACTTTCGCTCATATATTTCCTCCACTGGACTGTTTAGCTATTATCTTATTTAAATCTTTATTATTTGGAAAAGTGTCAGTGCATGTTCAAATTTAAGAATATATCTAATCTAAGTAACATCTCCATTTAAATGAAGTTGTGTTTATAAATTAAAAATATAAATTCTAGGTTTTCCTTTTTGAGTGTTTATATTATTTGAACTTCCATTCATGGTCATTCATATTTAAATTTAGAGAGCATGTGATATTGGTCTTGGTGTCTTATTGTTATTGTTGATTAACTGCCCTTCTCAAATGTAAAATCAGCTAGGAAACATTTAAACATCGAGAGAAAAATGTACATGATGTTATAGTTTCTCTAATTTTGAATTAATGAAATTTATGTGTAGCTCTGACATGAAGGCAGGTGCTTTGTTTTTGAGTGATTTTTTACATATATGTGGATGGGCCCTCTCCAAATTTGAATGTAAGATTTTGATTTGTGTTTTGAATTGATTTATACATATAGGCAAGACAATATAATTATATCCTTAATAAATTTGTTTTATTTTACTAAATATGCTTCTGTCATCATTTATCTCATACACGCACTTACTTCAGGAGAGTTAACCCGATCTGACCTTTTTATTAAATTTGAAATTTTGAACCTGGATGTTTAAATTAAAACCAACACAACACAATTCTTCTCTTTTGGCCATTGACTTAAAACATATAAATTAACCATGGTGTGGCGATCTGTTACCTATAAATTCTAATCAATTGCCTTGTTATTTAAGTGTACTTTCTAATGTGGTTTCTAAATTTAAAATTTATTATAGGCATATTGTATTATATTGTGTTTCAAATCTAAACAACAGACAACCAACATAACCACCTTCACCATATTTCATTCTATGTCACCACCATAATTTGGTACCATTCAACATTACAGTTTTACTCTTTGAGAAATCTTAATATTTTTCAATTGGTTAAGATGTTTGATGCAATGCCTAAACAGGAAAGGAAAGTCGCAGTTTTTTGCTCAAATAGTTCCCTTAAAAATAAATCACATTGCTCACTTATTTTTCCAGGTTCATTTCCTTGCCATCCATCAGTCTTTCGGTGTTTGAACAGGAAATGCATCACGCGCAGATGGTTCTGCGCTGGTTCCACTGATCGCTGCGGGGATAACTCCAACGTGCAGTATTGCAGTAAGTTCCAGCTCATAGCTGAAAACCTATCAAAACATTTCATTTTTGGTTCTTTCTGCACGCTTGAAACTCGTGGTGAATAATATGAATAATTTATAAATATTTTTTAATGAAGTACCTTCCATTTAACTCTGGTTCTTGAAAAGTATTTCATTGTAATAGGTTTACGACTTTAGAATTTTCACAAATTCCTTAAAGAGACAACGATTTTAAACAATTTTTCTTTCGAAACTACCGTGCTGCATATAAGAAAACGCTTAAGAGACGAGCGTCATTAAAAGATAGCAAAAAAAGTCTTTAAAACTTATAACCATATTGCTATAATTTCATTTTCAATTATCCATCAGAAATGGCTTTTTAAAGGAAACATTGTTACATTTTATGGGTAATAATGAAAAGGTCTAAAGAAAGATAATTCTATGAAATATTAACAAGTTTTATAGGCTCCAGTTATTGAAAGATGAATTACTCGACAAAATATGAGCGTGTACTCAAGCACACGCATTAATATAGATGTTTATTTTGCATGATTCAAAAATACACTCATGTCCATAAATTAAGGATAATGAAGTTCAGGCAAAGAAAGAGACAGAAGCAAAACAAATTTGACTTATTTGTAAAGTCTATTTATTAAACAAAAGGTAAAGAGCAAAACAGATGCTATATGTTTGACATAATTAATAAAAATTGCGATTTTTACTCCCTGGAGCAAATTTCAAAAAAAGAACCTATTTACAGAAAACAGTATAACATGGTTAGTATGATGGTTAATACGCAGTATGTCTCCCGGACGATGCAATACAGGCCTTACAACGCCTAGGCATGCTGAGTATCAAATTATCAATCTGATCTTGGGGAATATTACACCACTCATCAAGCAATGCCCTCCGAAGTTCCGGTAGACAGGTGGGAGGGGGTTGACGGGCTGTAATTCGTCGGCCAAGCATATCCCACACATGCTCTATTGGATTCAAGTCCGGTGAGTATGCTGGCCAATCCATACGGGTGATATCCTCCGATTGAAGGCATTCGTCTACAATGTTTGCACGGTGAGGACGGGCGTTGTCATCCATAAACAGAAATTCAGCACCCATGGCGCCCCGAAACAAACGTACATGTTGTTCCAGAATGACATCCCGATAGATGTGGCCTGTCATCGTTACACTCTGAACATGCAGGTCAGTTCTGGAACCAAGAATAATTCCTCCCCAAACGAGCCATCCTGCACCACCGTAACGGTGTCTTTCAATGGTGTTCTCTTGGTGGTAACGGGTACCTGGCGCTCTCCATATGAAAGTCCGGCGAGAATCAGACTGCAAACTAAACCTGGACTCGTCAGAAAACATCACACGAGACCACTGTTGCGGTGTCCACAATGCATGCTCTCTACTCCAGGCTAATCGCAGGCGACAGTGAGTTGCGGTAAGTGGAACACATCTGACAGGCCTACGAGCATATAGACCAATGTGCCCTAAGCGTCTGTACAAGGTCTGCCTTGAAACTGTCGTACCGGTAGCTGAAGAGAGCTGACGAGACAGGTCTGATGCTGTGCTCCGTCTGTTTCTTTTGGCAGTAACTGCCAAATTCCGGTTCTCATTCGGCGTTGTAACTCGGGGGCGACCTGTGCTGTAACATCTACTCACATTACCATCATCTTGGAATCGTTGCCAAAGCCTGGAGATGACACTCTGGGCGATTCCAAGTTCCTCGGATACTTCCAGCTGGGTACGTCCACATTCCAGTCGTCCGATAATTCTACCACGTAAAAAATCATCCAAATGCTTCCTTTGTGCCATAACTATGCGGTTATAGCACTGAAAGGCTTTTAAAGCGCTTGTGAACAATTTTACTTCTTTGCCACCATTCCTTATATACCCCTCTCTTACACTCTCGTCATTGTGACGTACTATCCGCGCCATCTGGTGGTTTCCTGTAATTTGCATATTCTACTTCAAGATGTGTGTGATAATTCTACAGGTGAAATTTTTATTTTAGAGTTCAATTTCTGTGTGATTCTGAATTATTCTTAATTTATGGACATGAGTGTATGTTTAACATACATGCTAAAATTTCAAACAAGTAAAATGATACAAGAAGCGAAGGGAGATGATAAATATACGATTGATAAAATTCCGATTAAATAAAATAAATAATAATTTTTAATCCGTCATAAGATATCAACAAAAATTATTTTATTTGAAATCGCGCCGATTCATTCACTTGGAATTACAACCACTTTCGCGATTTCTTCCGTTATAATCGGTTTCGGATAACTAGCACATGATATAAATATTATAGAACTTATGCTGTCCAGTTATTGCGAGGGGCAATAAAATATTTATTAGAATTAATGAAATATCAATCAAAACTTTACAGACTTAATATAAAAAAGAATATTAAAATGGATTCATGCAAAAAATTAAAATTAAAATTCACTTAAACATTTATCAACACTCGATTACACTGTTTTTATCACAAAAATATTTTCATTAGCACAATATATGTAAAATAGTTAGACTGCAAATGCATTCAAATTTAATTACCTTTAGAATTCAAATTTATTTACCTTTTTTTAATTACCAATTTCAATTTTTTTTACAAAATAAATTTATCTGAATTTTATAGATAAATAAAACAGGTCCTCCGTTTAATACCTTGCCGTACTAATATAATAGACCAGATCTCTGGTTAACGCTCAGACGTCACCAACTATAAAACACGAAGCACTACGAGACGTTAAACAGCATTATTTCATTGTTAGAGAACCTAAATTTGAGTAATTTTAAATTTAAAAGAGTAATTGTCGTTCTAATTTCAAATTTAATAGCTGTAAAATAGTGAAATAAATTTTCTATCGACTGATAAAAAATTTATCTCGCTATGATCAAGAGTTCCCGAGAAATTTTAAATTATATTAATCCTAAATTTCAAATTAATTTCCGTTTTTCAATAGAAAGTAGTAAATTGCGTCAGTGGTATATCATGCGCGTGATATAGTTTGGACGCCACGATGCATCTTGATGCACGATGCATTTATTGCAGTCATGATGATATAATTTGATGATATTTTCGGCAACGTTCGACAAGCAGAGAAGTGCTTTGTTTTGAAACTAGATTTTCTATCTATATAGATTATATCTACTAGATTTTCTAGATTCTTTCTAGACCAAAAGGTTTTTTGAATAAAGTAATTTGTAAACAACATCTAAATAAAAAATATATATTTCCTGTCATAAAACATATGTTTATTAAATAAAATTAACATATGTTTTATGACAGGAAATATATATTTTAAACAAATTAGTTTTCAATAAATATTAAAAATTTCTCTCGCATATATATCTATTTAAACACCTCCAATTTGGCAGGAGATCTCTCGAATGAAGAGGCAATATGCACCCGTCATACCACGACGGGTGATGTTTCTAGTTTTTAAAGTATTCGACAAAGAGTACCTGCGCCATTGGACTTGACTCCTGCTCTCACACTGTCGGTCCCTGAAAAATGCACACCCTTGGCTCTCTTTAACGGCTGATTACCGCCGTTTTCCTGTGTCTCGTGCCTAACTTTTGTCACTAATGTAAATTTCATCCTTTAAAGTGTCAAAAAGAGAATAAGTTCAAAAAGGATGTGAAATTGGATAAAAGTTACTATTATTTAATATCAATTGATAAATAAATATTAGTTTTATAGCAAATTAATACTCTTATTTTCTTGTAGTACCTAATCCTCGCCATGAGATGTGTTCACCTGTATGCTTTCAATGGTTGAAATAATCATAGATATACATGAAATGAATCTACGAAATCACAGCAATCTTTGCGGGATGCAGTCCTTGAAAGCTAGTTGTTTTATAAACGGAGTGAAACAACTAAAGGCTTCTAATATTTAATTTCGAATGAGACATAAATATAGGTTTTCTGAAGCCCTAAGAACTCTTCCTTTGTTTTTCCAGATATATCTTCTTCAGTTCCGTGCCCACCTGGATGGATTCGTTGTCCTAGTGGGAGGCGATGTATCCCTCCTAGTTTTGTTTGTGATGGAATCGTACAATGCGGCGATGTATCTGAAGAAAGAATCTGTGGTAACGCTTATTCTTTATGCATTACTTCTGAAAATAATTTATTTTGCAGCCATCTTGTTGTATTTATCGTACATGCTGATTTCTTAAATTTCAAAATGCCTTTTGTTCATGAAAAATTAGGGTGTGTCCTACATCAGTTTTAAATTAATTTCGTTTCAGTTGCAAACTTCTGATAACGTATATTATGGAAAAGTAATGACTGAAATGTTGAGGAGAAAAACCTCAAAGACGTGTTGGAATCTGGCGATTTCACAAATCATAGTGATAAAGTTTGAGTCACTTGTGAAGGTGCACTTTGGAGAGCCTTAATGAAGAAATTAAACTACCAAGTATAAGTTTTCCAAGAAAATTTTAGGATCTTCTGAATTTGTAAGAATTTGAGCATTGAGTTCGGAAATGGTCCTAATTCTTTGAGTTATTTAAGTTTGTTAGTATTCAGATTATCCATCTTCACCTGAACATTTTCAACTACATAATAATATCATCGATGAACAAGAAATGAGTTTTATCAGAGAAAAATAATTAAATGCATATATTTTTTTAAATATGAAAACGATGACTTCGAAGATATTCTCCTTAAATAAAGCATGTTTGGTAGATGTATAACTCGCAAGTAGCACATGTTTGATGGCAAAGTGACGAATTTAAAGGCAGCTTTATGGTTTTAGACAGATTGCTTAGAATATGTTCACGAAAATTCAACATTTTTTTTTGTTAAAAGCGAGAACACAATTTTTTGAAAAAAATATCAAATTTCAACTCTTAAACTCTTATTGTTTAAAACAGCAACATTGAAGTAATTTGACCCTGATGATCAAGTGCATTGATGCGATCCGAAGGCTGCATGACTACACATTGAATAAGTAAACCGAATTAAGAATTAATACAATCAAAACCATAAAAAGTAATTTCCTTTAATAGTTAGAAGAATTTTTATATCGTTGCATTCCTCGTTTGCTGTCAATAGCGGAATTTCCAATTAAATTAATAGTTTAATTTTTTAAGCCTCCTATTGAATATTTGATTTTTCACTTCAGATACCAAATTTTATAAATTCCTTATTGCCTCTGGATGTTATATTAAATAATTTCATATAACTCAAGATTTAAAGTTGGAGAGTATTTCAGGAAATATAAGGAAAAACTAAAGACATTATTGATCAATTCTAAACTTTTATTTTATATTCTCTGGGTAGATATGAAAAGTATGAGATTTAGACGGGAAGATGAATGGAACTTTATTTAAAATTTTATAAGACAGATATCGAAGGATCTTCTTATGCGTATTACATTTCTCTTATTGAAGCAATTTTCCAAACATTTCTATTCTTTGTAGGAAACAATACGGCGGAAACTCCAACTAACATTGCTCTGCAATCGACAGAACACACAGTTGCAAAATCGAAACTGAAGTCATGGTTTTTGAGAAGGAAGAAACCAGGTTCCGGTACAGATCGATGGGGATCTCAGGTCCACAGGATCGCCGTCGCTTTGCACTTGGCGGACAGCTCCACTTTCTCCCCTGGGAACAGAACGGGCGAGGAAATCCGCTATGAGCTGGCGATGCAATTACTACACCGCCTCGGAAAGTAAGGAGAAGTTTTTCTCTTTCGCAATTTTCAAATTGAGTTGAAATATTTCTGATTTATGCTGATTAATCTGTCAAGAATTTTCGGTTTTGAATATTTTCAGATGAAACAGAGTTGTAATATTATCTAAATATAATTGCAATCAGAAATAGGAGGCTTTAAAACCAATTGAATTGCATTAAAATACTCTGGTTAAGCAATCTCTGCTAATAATAAAGGATAACGTTTGTGTGTCTGACTCTGACTGTGTATTAGAGCTCTTCAGGGAGACTTCTGGACCTAGAACTACGAAATTTTACAAACATGCTGTAGAGGATAGGAATGTGCATCTCGAATCTAGTTTTGTTTCTGAAATTTTAAATAGAATTTTAATTTATTAAAATTTTAAGAAATTTTGACGTTTTTCCTTGAAAACTTCCGAAAAAGTTAGTACACAAAAATTAATTTTACGCCGTCTGTAACTCAAAAAAAATTATCTTTTCAATGATATAACTCCAATTGTCATAAAGTTTTTTACCTGATTTTAATAAATCTTTTGAAATTTTTTTGGATAATGTACAACAATACTTTTCATTGTCATATTGAAACTAAAGCCACTTTTATTTTTTATACGTATATTTAATTGAGTGTTTTCTTTGTTAATATTGTATTGCATTTTGTGCGTCAATTTGCTTGTAAAAATTGTAAATAAAGTTGTTGTTGATGATGATCCCCGAAGATCAGCAGAGCTATATCAGGTCCACGAGCCTGTGAATCACTCATGGATGGGGAAAAAGGGTAGCTTTTGTGGTCAAAGACTGGAGCACCACAGGAAATAAAGTTCTTTAAGGTGTTAGTCAATTAGGAAATATATCCTGTACGTTCAAAAATTGTGTCTGCCAATCTTCAATTCCTTATATGTTTAAATTCAGGTAACATGCTCTTGGAATTATATTGCGACTCGCTATTTTTATGTTGGAATCGAAGGCTTTTTATTTTTTAGGTATAAGAACCTTAAGATGGGTTTACTCTGAACCGGTTTTCGTGACTTTAAAAGTAATTTCGAAATCTGTCGCATGCATTTCTCTAAACATGAACTTTCTGATTTTCCGCCCTTTCAGTGATTATGACCGAAGCGTTTTGGAACCAAATTTGAATCGTTCATTGATTTAATAATAACCCACAGGTGGCGATTCCTTACACTAGTAATTCTTTTCAATATATTTCAATAACAAACTCCTTGTCTTCCATATCGGACATAATTCTTGAATACATATGGGAAGAAATATACAAAAAATGTATATACAGTGCGTTTAAAAAAAGGTGGCAAAAATGATAGGGTGGGTCAGGAATACAGAAACAAGTGATTTTCGCAATAGAACATGGGGTCGAAAATGCAAAGGATATTCGCTACTGGGGAGTTGAATGTGAATGAATTAAGTAAAAGAAAATGATACACAAGATGAAATGTATAGCACAAATTGAATGTAATTGAAATTTACAGTAGCACAACAACCCAGTTTATGAATACATTATGCGAAGAGTATATAGCCTCAGGCGGCAAGTCCTTTGAGCACTTACTTTAAGCACTTTAAAAGTGTGTTTTTGATACCGCATCCTGCTTCCTATTATCTTATCTGTGATGCCGCACACGACTTGCAATGTTGGAATTCATGCAACTGGGTAGTTGTGCAATTGGAAATTTGTATTTCATTCAATCTGTGTTGTACATTTCAACTGGTTCATTCTTTTCTTTCGCTTACTTAACTGACAAAGACCCCCTTGTAGCGAACCCGTTTTGCAGTTCCGACCCCATGTTCTATTGCGAAAATCACTTGTTTCTGTATTTCTGACATACCTTTTCATTTTTGCCACGTTTTTTTCAAACACACTGTATATCTGGTTATAATAAATAATGGAATACCAATGTATCCAACCGAGCCAAAGTGGCATATTAGAAGTCCTTTTATACACTCATTGTTGGGTGTATTATTAATATATCTATATATTGCCACGTGTTTCTTAGTTAAAAAGTATTTGTTAACAACTTGAGATTTGCATTATTGACAAGAAAAACAAAGTCACTGAATTGGACTATACAATTTACAACGACCTTTTCTTTCTCATTTCAGAAAATTAGGATATTTCATGGTTTCCTTATATTCAGAACCTTTTTTTCCTAACAAACTTTTAATTTGGGGAAGGAATAAAAAGCGTATCCCTCCATAAGAGTACAGTAACCTTGTGAAATGACATTAAAGCAAGTTTCTAGGGTCTCTAGAGAGAAATTCATACAATTACAAGTGCCTAACTTCCTTTTGTAAATCCTGGGCATATATGAAGAAAAATAAAACATTTTTCTAATTTTTATTTAATATAAAAATAAATTTAAAAACCAACTGGTGTCGCTTTGTACCTCAGATTGCCATGTGCATAGAGACCCTCTTTTTTCTTCAAAGTTACGCCACATAAGAAGAAATTATTTAAAACTTAAATGACAAATATAATTGGTATTCATAGCAACAAAATGAAGGCTAAGTTTATTTTTTCACATTTGAAGGCCATCACCAGAGAAATATTTTTCAACACTAAAATATTCGCTCCAAAACTGGTTCAATATTTTTTTCCTTCTGTCTCCTCCTGAATGAATGTTAAATACGTTTACAGAATGATACGCACTAGTCAGGACTGCCAAGAAACAGGAAAAATATCTCAATCCCGTGCCCTAATCAGTAGATCTGTATTTCACTTTTCAGCAAATATTTTATACGGATGCAAAGTTACCTTCAAGAGTGCAAAGCTACCCCATTTCAAGAAAAGTGAAGTTGGCGCCAATAACGTGCAATTATATGATAGATTGCGCAGAAGTTACATAATTTCATTAGGGATGTCCATACAGACTATGAATTCAGCGGGTACGAGTCTACTAAAAAAGTTTTTAAATGTCTAACACAATTTGAAAATAAAAATTACTTAATTATGGGAACCAAGAATATTATATTATGCTTGAGAGATTCTATTGATATTAAACACAATAAATATTTCCGAGAAGCAAGCTGATCGCCGAAGATAGCTAGTATTAAAATAGTAACAAATGTATCGCACATATATTTCTAAAATAAATCAAGTCAGAAACATGTGTTTTGGAATTCTCACTACCAGTAGTAATTGGATAAAACTCCGTCCTCCAGAGATGTCCGAATTATTAGTAATGTAATTGTTTTTCGCTAAGCTCCCTTATAGTTCTCCACAATGCTTTCATAACATTAATTTTTGACTTGTGTCACTTCAGAAATATGCAATATGCAAGCTAACAAAGTTAATCCGAAAACAGGATTTGTTGACTTAATTTTTGAAATTATTATATTTTAAAAAATGACTAGAAGATTATAAAATGAGATTTATATTACATATATTGTGAAAATGTTTTCAATTTAATAAACTCTAATTAAAGAAAGCAAAGAAAGGTTGTTCTTCTGAGGTAGGCGTTGCAACCTGAACAAGTGTACACTCCGAAAGCGATTTTCTACATAAAATAATCAGGAAAAACGAGAAAGTTTTGTTTTAAGTGTGGAAATTGAAAAGAAACTGTAAATAATTTGTTCGGAAGTAATCGATATTCCTAGTTCTTTTCTTCAGAGTTATTAAATAGCACTCGAAATGAATGAATTAATCGGCAATATTCAAGAAATTAGCCATAAATTTTGACTGCTTTGAAAGGACGCTTTTATGCCAGCTTTTAAACGTCGATACTATTCACGGTATTGGGACAGGTTAAAATAATCCTATGATCCAGTCGCAATATCCTAAGTGTTTCAGTACAGGTATTTATGAAATTTCCGTGAAGGTTCACAAAATCTCAATACTCATTTATTTTCAAAATGTAATCATTCCCTAAGTATGTTAAATATTGGTTCACTCTTCCAATTATAAAGCTGATAAAGAATGGTGTCGTGATGACCAAAAGACTGCAAGCGGAAGCTGAAGGTAACCTTATTACAACAGGTATCAGAGGATGACGCTTAAACGCTCTAATTGAAAAGTTAACTTTCTTTTTGCACAAATCTCCTAGAAAATAACCCGTGGATCTGAGCACATGAAATCTGGAGATTGAACATTCCCAACCTGCTATGTCGTGAAAGTTTCAAAATTCGGATGTCGGCGCAGTTGTAATCGTCTCCGTGTTAGAAAATACTCCGGGCATCTAAATGCATGGAATCAGTCTTCGCGAATTAAACATTCTAGAGTTGCTATGCTATGGAAGTATCGATAGTAGGATGCCGGTAGAGTTGTCATCGTCGTCATCTTATAACAGTTCAGAATTAAGAGAGTTGTCTACGATGACCTTGTATAACATAAAAACCTTACATTTGTATAGATTGTAGGCAAATTCATACAAAATTTGAAGAATCAGACAAATATAGTGAAATCTATTGTTACTTAAAAATAATCTCCAAAATGCTTTCGTAAAGTTCTGTCCTGATGAGTTATTAATTTCTATAACTAAATTAAGTCTTCCTTTATCTTCAGGAATAAGAGGATGAGCTCTCAGGAACTCGCCCTGTACATCCACTCCCTGCTGGTGGCCTGCATGGACCCGAAGGACTTCTACGGCGACGACCTGGTCCGGGAGCTGCGCAGGAGGGTGGAGGCTGGCGGGAACTACACCAACCCCTTCCTGATTCTCGCCCTGTGCAACGCGGGGGACACCATGACAGCCAGAGACGTAGAGAGGGTGACCGCCGCCTACGACTCTCAGCACAGGCCCTTCTGGACAGGTGATTAGCGTTTAAGCTTGTTTTTAATAATACTTTTAAATTGAATTATTTTCATTTGAATTCGATCAAGATTTAATTTAGTGTTTCGTTGTTCCTTTGTCAAAAGTCCTGAGCGGGAAAAAAATACTGTTGAAGAAACACTTGTATATTATTTTCGGATTTAAGGATGTCATGCTTTATTTAATCTTGTAATGTTATGCTGTAAAATATCTTTACAAGTTTCTTTAAATTTGTTTGAATATATATGTGTTTTAGAAAATTTAATTTTTAATATTAAATCAGAGTAAACGTAGAATAAACGTACCACTCGTTGCTCTTAAAAATGTTGCTGGATCATGTTTTATGAAAAATTTCGTCTTAAGATAACTAAATTTTTTAGAAGCGTTCAAATAGGAGGGAGCATGTGTACAAACCCTTAATAATAAAAGAAAAAATGTATTCAAATTTTCTTATTGACATCTCAATTATCAATTACACTTTTGATTATTTAGAATATTATTAACTAACGAAACCATGTAGAGCTATATTACCTTAACGATAAAAAGATTACTTCCATTATATACATAGAAAACTGGATTAACATCAGAATGAAAGTAAAATAAAATTCCCTCAATCTTCAAAACTGTTGCCAAAAAATTAAAATGAAAACTAAATATTAAATTAAATACGTGATATAAAAATATATTTACAAAAAAAATTGCGCGTATGAAAAAACATGTATGAAAACTGTTTCTACTTCCGAAATAATAGACTTTTAAATATTAAAGAAAACGTGTGAGTGTGGTAACTGCTCATTAAAATGCAATTTTCAAAAGAATTACTTCCACCTTGAGAACGAAATATGATTTTGCATCCCACGACCCGATGCATTTTGAGAAAATCCATCAGTATGGATATTTAAAATAGAACAGAAATAAACAATAGAAGATAGATTACTATCCAGAGATATTTGGTTTTAAGTCCCATTACATATATGAAGTTGGAGAAATGACATCTTCTTCAATCTTTCCCACTGTAATATTAGAAGGTTCCCTCCTACCTGTATGGAAAAAGTTTCGGTGAGCTTCTATTCTCAGTTATTCCCAAATTCCCCTACGTCTTGTTTTGCTTCGTTATTACTCCACGATAGAAGGAAAAATGTATTAATAGTTTCTGTTTTGCTGTGTTTTACCATAAAAGTGAAAGTCTGCTCTGGATAATAAAATTTTGAAAATATCTTCTACGCTTGTGAATTTATATACTTAATATGGCTGAGTGTGAATTATAACTGAATGCATATCAAAGTATTATCCAAAAAACCTTAAAGAAAGTTTGGGTTTATCATCAATCAGACAAGTGCGCTCTTCGAATATTATCATTAGTATTTTGCTTTTCTAATATCAGTTTTGAGCAGCGGCCTACCATACTCATCCTGTATGAAATTCCTATTTGTAGATTCTCATAGACTGGCCAGCATGGCCCTGTCCTGAATCTCCTCCCGCAGTTGTGCCTGTGAATTTATATAATTAGTTATGGCTATGTGTGCGTGTGAATTATAATGTACTTACCTGCATATCAAAGTACGTCCCAAAACATTAAAGAAGATTTTAGTTTATCATCAATCAGACAAGTGCGGTTTTCGAATGTTATCATTATTATTTTGTTTTTCTAATATTAGATTTGCGCAGCGGCATACAAGTCTCATAATTTTATGAGAAGACACCGCTTCTTTCTTGCAGACTATCAGGCCCTGTCCAGCATGGCCTTGTCCTGCATCTCCTCCCGCAGTGGCGTGTCCGTGGACGAGCGCACCCTCAGGGACATGCTGCAGGAGCTGAAGAGGCGCCAGTTCAGGAACGGGACGGTCGACAACTTCAGGACAACCGCACTTGTCACACAGGTAATCTGAAAGATTGAGAAATCGTCTGTTTTCGTCATCCTAACATTATAGTGAAGTTGGCAAAATGGATTGTTATTCTGTTCAGTTATTCGGTGACTCATAGCATGAGAGATCTGTTACAGAACAGTTTACCTATCAGAGAGACTTAAGGACATATATATATATATATACAGAATGAAACGAAATAGATGATTAGTACAAATAGAGATTTAATGCAGATAAATAAAGCATTTTTGAGATTGCAGACACTTTAACAGCACTTAGAAAATCATTGAAAAGAATAATAGCTGTACAATTTTCTATTCGTAAAGTGAAAGGGAAATAACAGTGTCAGAGAATATAATGATGAAAAAATAGAAGAAAAATTATATCTTCTTATTCTCTTGATTTCACCGTCATCGCTTGATTCTCTTACATCATCTTAGAGCTATCTGTGATATTAGTATAATCGAAATGTATCCCAAGCGTATCTACTGCGGTATACCTGTTTAAAAGTCTGATTTCTTGCCAACAATTCATTTCGAACTTTCCTCGAGAGCATTGAATTGCAAAGCTATGACTCTTCTGGCAAGTTTTAACCATCAGAACGAGGATAAGAAAGTTTTTTCTTGAAAATAATAGCCGTAGTATTATTACCAGAAATTACTACTGAAATAAACAAAAATAAAAAGAATGAACCTTTAAAAATAAACTCCACGTTATCATATATCGTCCTATCATATTTTTATAATGAACCGCTTTATTTCTTAGTGAGACAAATGCTTTCTTAAGAGAATTATATATGTTACCGTTAAAGTATATAATGCAGTTATTTCATAGAATGCCTAGTTATTCCATGAAATAACTGATCGTGTCCGTTAAAGTGTGTAATATGTTATTAATTTGACACTTTAACTAGTTATTCTATGAAATAACTAGGTATTCTATAAATTAACTAATGAGAGACAGTTAAAGTTTAAAATAAACAATTTATCTAAAATGAAATTAAACTAATGATAGACAATTAAAATGAAAAAGAAGCAATTTATCTAATTTATGCAGCGTATAAATGGTATTTATGGAAACCTACAATAAAATCATTTGTTAGAACAAGGATTACTAAAATGATACTTGGAATTACAAAGAACATTATTTATAAAACAAAAACATTTTTTGTTGACACACTGGGTTTTACACGAACATTTTTTAAATCCCTGACCAGTACCTAAACTTTGAGCTGTAGCAACTGACCGGAGCGATATTTCTACATCCGGTACTTCTTCGATTTTAATTCGTGCGAGATATATGATATAGATTATTTTACACTTTAACGGGCTGCAGATCGTTATTCTATGAAATAACTAGTTAAACCATGAAATACAAGAGAGTTTTACACTTTAACGGACACGATCAGTTATTTCATGGAATAACTAGGTATTCTATGAAATAACGGATTTCATACTTTAACGGTAACATATACATCGAATTGCATACTTATATAAATTAATACGATACTGATTACCAAGAGATGTTACATGTTCCCGGTCCCAGAATACAGTTTCATTCAACCATAAGATATTATTTTGTATAAATGTTCTATGAGATACATCGTAGTCGGGTTCTGGACATGATTGCTGACTACGAGATAACTCATATTTGTCAGTCAACATGCTGATGAAATCATTCAATTGCTTAAAATCATGCCTTATTTTCCTATAAATAATTCTTTTTAAAATTAATGCTACTGTTTTTAAGTACAAAAATTTAATATTTTCAAACACTTTTATTTAACGCAACTAATTACAAGTTTGCTGCAACGGAAATTTGTAATCGAATTTTCACTCTCTTCCTGGTATCCTTGTGGATGGAAACTTCGCACATTTATGCATCCTCGATGACATAACCACAATTTAAATTTTTTAAACTTAATCAATGGTTAACCATTATATCAATTCAATTTAGAATTTGGTGCCGTGTCGCCACCTGTTAGTGAATTTGAGAAACAATAACCGAAGATAAAAAAGCAGAAGATTATTTACATGAAAAATTCTAGCTTTTACCACACTAATGAAGTGCGTTTTTAAAAGTATATTTATTAAATTTTGCTTATTAGGCATGCCTTTGATACTTTTATTTTTCTTTGGCGTATTTTTAAGGGTATTTTGATGCCTTTTGTCGCAGGCCCTGTTTATCCACGATTCCTACAAGAAGGATTTTGACCTGGACTCGGCCATGAAGGTTTTAACCGATGGTCTTAATGGGAGCCAGTCACTCCTGGACGCCTATTACGCCCTGCCCGTCCTAAGCCGAAAAGGCCTGCTCAATGTCACTTCTGGTCACTGCAGAAAGGAGCCGGTGCCGGGTGAGTTGACTATAAATTTTTTGCGGTTGTTGAGGTTGAGAGTTCAGAATTTTTTCACATGGATATATCTATTAAGACACCTAAATTAACGTTTTGCTCTGAATTTTGTTCAATATCTATATACTTTCTTTAAAATTATTTTGAAAATCTAACTTATTTTATACTTTTCAAATAGATTCTTTTTCTTCTATCTATATGCTACCAGTTAATTATGAATTTTTTCCAAGAGAGATATTTATGACATATTAAGAAATTCAAGGAATAAAATGTCTGCAGGAAATATACACCTTCAATCAAATTACGACCGATCGATAAATTTAAAATATTTAAATTAATTACATTCTAATGAAGTTCCTTGTATAAATGTTGCCCGGAGCGAATACCTTACATCACGCTATAACTTCAAAAAAGTGCAAAAACGAACTGATGGTTTTCATGCGTGTATGTGATAAATCTCAATTCGCAAAATAGTTCAAAATTCAAACACTCTTTTTTTCACAAAGTAAAATACTAAGCATATGTATCTAATGCCGTTTCTCGATCATCTGGAGGGATCGTGACTGTTGGACGATCTTTCTGATTTATGGTTTGCAACTTTTTACTCAACCTCAAATACACCATCTAGCAGATCTTAATCATCTCACAATGTCCATTTGAGAATGGAATGTTTGAATATTTCCAATGGTCCGCAACCTCATTTTTTGACTCCAATTCATCACCTTTATTTCGATTTGTGTCCTT
Source organism: Araneus ventricosus (assembly GCA_013235015.1). NCBI lineage: Eukaryota > Metazoa > Arthropoda > Arachnida > Araneae > Araneidae > Araneus > Araneus ventricosus. The sequence continues at coordinate 18,643 of BGPR01001898.1, read as the reverse complement.
GTTGAGGATGTTTTAATTGTATTTGAGGCTTTGGGGATTTAGGAGTGATAAATAATTAGTTACTATATAAAATCAATTTAACTATACTGTATGATCTTAGATTGCCTCTTGCAGCTTGTAATCTTCTCGCTTTTCTCAGAAAATAAAAACAATGGATTTTTTAAAAATTAGTTTTATTGACAGAGATAATTGATTTAGCTGCAATTGTTTAAATAAAACAGAATTGAAATATGTTTCTTAGTGGCAACACACTGCAGAGTTACAAATAGAAATGGGATTTTAAAACACAAAAATTTCGGATTTCTTCGCACATTGAAATATTATCACTCTTTATCAGACACTGTTAAAATTCACAAGATATATCAAAAACTAGATATCGTTTTATTTGAAAAAAGCCAGCTAAAGAATCTAGAATTAACTTTCCTTTGCGAGAAAGAATTGTTTTACAGACACGGTAAATAAGATCAACTGAGTATCTAAAATCCTATTTAAAATTGAGACTTTATAAAGAAATTAAGTTAAAATCAGGAACATGGTACGGAATCTTATTGCATATTAATATTTTAAATTTTAACGGCCACAAAAATCTTTTTTATTTTTTGTAGAAGAGGAAGCTTTACAGAAAGCATTGGATGTCACAGGGGAAACGATGACTGTCATGTACTCCGTCTGGATGGGTGAGGAAATAAATGTGGGCCGAACTTGGCGATTGAGAATGAACGTAAACAGCACTATTTATAATGCTATAGAGACTGTGGCAAAAATAGACAATAGACAGAAGTAAGTATATTATAGCAAGGCCAACAAAAAATTTGTATTTTTTACAAATTTAAAGAACTGCATTTTATAACTTGCACTTTTTTATTGAAAGTTCAGAAACCAATGAGTATAAGTCATTTTTTTTCCTCAACTGACTTGCGTATTGCAAATGCCTCTTCATTCTTTAAATTGTAAGTTGAGAATGCATTAAAAATACTCTCTTTATATCGTAATTGCAGGAGGCCCCGCTTCTACTGGTCAGGGAGTAAAAAGGGCAAGATATTGAGATAATATTGAGTTCAAGTGAACTGTGAGTTTACAATAAACAAAATATGCATGTATATAACATGGGTATCTATAGCTTAAAGTATATAAGTTCATGGGTATAACAAAGGATACATGTTCATGTGGGATGAGACGGAGCATGCCTTCTTAGACATCTTAAACAACATTCTTCAAATCATCGTCGTAGCATTGTGAATTCGGATTTTTGCGCAGGTCTAAATATAGAAATAGTAAGGTAAGATTATCATGACAGAAATTCTTCCTAGATCCCTCTATGTTTCTTGCATCTGGACATAGTTATATGTCGATCAATCACACCGTGTTATTGAATTAAAGGCAAGGAATAAAAGAATTTATTATGTTCCGGAGGATTTCTTCAGTTTAGTTGCAAGTGCTAGAAAACAATTCCATTTCGCGAAACAGAAATAAAGCCGGTAGACGTTTCGACCAACTGATAGGTCTGTATTTGCAATAGAAAGAAATAATGGAGAGTGTAAGGTTAAGACTCGTTGAACTTAAAATGGTTGAGATACTGCAAAAGGAGCCAAATGCTTTCTTCTATGAGGAAAGCTTGCAACATTATTTTCCATTCTTTGAGCTAAATAATTCAAGGCCTACGGTAAACAGGAGACCTTGAAATTTGTTTAATGCTGATCAGAACTTATTTTATCTAGACCATAGACACATAAGAGAAATAAAAAGCAAATGTTTGATCTATTATTTTATATTCTACCACGTCAGTTTCATTCTATAGGATTTTGCTTGTACTAAACAACAGAACATGGGCCTTAACTTAATAGGCAACGAATTACAATAGCCATGATTCAGAAGAAAGCATGGGTTGGCTTGATCTAAAATTTCATTGGGCAATCGACTTAAGTTCAATTTTTGAATTGAATTGCATTTTTTGTGAAACACTTTGGGTATTTAGTTCTATTTTGGCTGAATATAAGTCTTTTGTAAAGATACATAATAAAGAAATTCTTTAGTATCGTTGGAAAAATTGATACTTTTTAACAGTCATCCTTTTATCTAATTTTTATTGTTTATGAATTTAAACTAATTGCTTTCTGAACCCTCCATGTTTCAATGGCTACACAAGGCTTATCGTCTGACCAAATTTTCCAAAGGATGAGGTGTGTTCTTAGTAGTGCGCGTTCATCTTTCAAAACGTCGATATTTCAAGAAAATCCAATTAATTGAAGTCATCTTAATGACTGGAGAAGGACATCTTTGCTTCACTTCGTATCAGTGCCTACTCTGTTTCCGCTGGTACATTCCAAAAACATGTTAAGCCTGTTTCTATCTGAATTTTGATTAATATAACTCATTTTAACACTATTCAGCCTCCAAGCCTTACCCTATAAGACTGGACAGATTCAAGACGGCGTATGAAAGAATATTTCTTCATAATTTAGAGTTTTCTCAAATGGTAGATGATTTTCAATTAGTTGAAAATATTAAAATTCTGGTTAAATGCTGAAGTCTTCTTTATAATATGGTCCTATATTTTCTTATGCAAGATCTCCGCATCACATTACCCTCGCATAATAATCTACAAAGTAAATTCCGACTAATAATTTGGCAGCAAGGGATTTATTCAATAAGCTCTATTCATTTGTTGTTTATCTATACTCAGATGTTTGTTAACTTAACGCTTTCGAGTAACAATTCAATTTACTTGTAATGAAAAATATATAAGAAGTGAAAGTAAGCAGTCAGTAAGGAGTAAATGATCTTTGTAGAAAAAACGACCGCAGGGATAAAAGTACTGACCATAATTTGAGATTTCATTGAGAAGACCATAATTTGACAGTTTTTGTGTTTTTCTCTGTAGTTTAGGAGAGACGCCTTAAAAAAATTTATGCATTTTTTTTTTTACTTTTTTCTTTTAATTCAACCTTCAGTGGAAAAAAACGCTTTTTTATAATCCATAGAAAGTGTAGGGATAAATTAAAACGGTAAGATTGTAAAATTTTAGATAGACCTAAATTGATAAAATCTTGAACACAAATTTATCACGATCATTCAAAAACAAATAAGAGGTGATAGTACAAAGTAAAGAAATTAATATTCGTCCCTTAACCATGTGTGGCAATCCAGTCAAATTGGCAGAAAAAGGAAATGTCTCTCGCCCGTATCGATCCTTTAAGATATTACCAGTTACTCTTGTTTATTTATCTACAATTTGGCTCTCTGAAAGACTGGATTCATAAACCCTTGGTTCAACGCGAGATGTTGGTCCCTCATTACAACAGGCCTTTAAAATTGTTGGATTTTCTATTTATATAAACAGGGTGTTTCAAAAAAACTTGACCAAACTTTAAAAAGGCGGTTCAGCATACTCAAACAAGTCAATTTTGAAATAGAGCATGGGGTCTGAAATACAAAAGGGATTTGCTAAAGGTTGTTCATTATCAGTGAATTAAATATAAGAATATGATACACCAGGAGAAATGCACGATACTGATTCAATGGATTACAAATTGTACAATAGCCCAGCAACTCAGGTGCATGAATAACAACATGTTAAGCGTGTATCGCCTCAGACGGCAAATCCTTTGAACACTTATTTATTCTCCTACAACACTTCTTAACCATTCCGAAAGTTTGATGTTGGTACTCTTCCTACTTGCCATTATCATATATATAATGCCTTCGACTGGTAATGTTGTTGTTTATGCAATATTTATAAATAAAGTCATCTTTATGTGTTCTACCTGTCATCCTGTGTTAGCTGTAACACATCCGAGGTATCTGACATGAAATTATCTGAATATAAGCTTCATTTTTGCCAATACTCCTTTCTGTCTGAAGAAAGTTTTCTGCGATTACTTCAGTTTGCCTTTCAAACAGACTATAAACTCTCTTTTTGAAAATTTCTCTCAGAATCTATTGAATATTAAAGCGATTTTAAGATGATCATCTGTTATAATCTAGTATTATTTTAAGCGAATCTCCTGCTTGCTTTCTAATTTAAAAGCATAAATGTGTTGATAGTTTTTGTGATAAATATTAATTGTATGTTTCTTTAAATTTTCAGGGTCGAGTACAACGTAGTGGATGGCAAACCGTATGTCGCGGCCTTGAATGGAAAGGAAGACGATCCCGAGATGGGCATGTTTTGGTTCGTCTACTTGAAAACTCTCAGTTCGGACAAAGATCCGAAGATCGTGGAAGAAAGTAAGTATCTGCTTCTCAAATGTTCCTAACGAAAACGAATATCCAATTTTCTACTTACATATAACATAATGCTTTTGGTTTTCTTTTGTTCGAATTTTTGTTATGGTAATATAATCTAAAAATTAAAAATTTAGTTATCCACTGTTATTTTTGTATTTCTTTACAAGGACAAAATGTTATAGCTAAATAAAGTTCTCATTTCCGCCATTTTATCTTTTTTCCCCTTCAGATACATAGGGGAGAAGTGAGGTAAAACGGCATATTGGGGTATAACGAGATACTTTGATTTTGGCACTATTAATTCTTCTTTATAGTGGACAGATACTGAATTATTCTCCACTAGGGAAGAAAAAAGGGTACTTTTCCGTTAGCCGGGCGCAAATGTCGCCAATTGTGAACCAAACGCGAGCCAAGTCGCCAAGCGAAGCGATTTTCCGTTAGCCGGGCGCAAATATCGCCAATTGTGAACCAAACGCGAGCCAAGTCACCAAGAGAATGGTTGTAAGAAATTTGGCGGAATTCTACATTATTTGGCGATTTTTCGCTTGCGCCCGGCTAACGGAAAAGTACCGAAAAAAGAATGGTAATAGTTTCCATTTTGTTGTTGCTAAATTCCCTTCGTCTGTGAAAGTTTATTTGTTTTATGACGTCACTTCTCCAATGTTCGTATGATTTTAAACTATCCTTACTTAAAAATCATTACACTTTAGAAACCATTTTTAGTCCAGCTTATTGTACGTTTACTAAGGAATTATACCCTATCTAATAATAAGGATTTACTCAAATAATCGCGCTGTTCTATTTCGTTCCTTATGACCTTTGCAGTCGGGTTAAAACCGGAAACTTCTTGTGGGGTAGAACGGGTTACTAGGGGAAGCTACGGATAGTCAACAGAAGAGGATTTTCTTAAGTTGTAAGATAATTGGTAGTTTGTGAGGGCCATTCCTATTTGACCTTTGCGTCAAATGATCTGATCGAAAGTATTTCCAACAGTTAGGATTAGTACTATTCTTACTTAAACTAATTCTCTTTATTCTTAAATTGTCAACTACGGTAACTATTGTTAAATCTTAAAACATTGTCATTATTCTTAAATTGTTAATTATTGTAACTATTGATAACTCTAAAATAAAACTGTCGTTATTCTTAATATGTCAAATATTTTAATTATTGTTAAATTAAAAAAAAAAACGTCTTTTTTTCTTAAATTGTCAACTTTTATAACTAAGGTTAAATCTTAGGAAATTGTTTTATTCTTAAATCGTCACATTAAATAAAAAATATGCGAATTTCCGCTGAAAATCTAGTTTTTCCTAATTTCTCATAGAGTTAACAAGTGTAACCCGTTTCACCCCACTTGTTTCTGTCCAAACTCACGGTGAGCAGAGAAGTAAAATGCATTGAATGGAATGTCCGTTTAAATGCAAATTTAAAGAAGAGCCTTTGTTCAAAAACATAACATTCATTTTCGTGATTACATACACACACAAGCTATATACATGTTTCAAGAGAAGAAAGCAAAAAGAGTGAAAGCGTAGTGAACTGCGCATTGGCACGCTCACATATTCTGGCGACCAGCGAAAATTTATAATTCATTTATTATTATAAACAATTTTAAAGAAATTTCGTAAGGAAAGGCAATCTATTTCTGCAGAAGGAATTTTATTTACATCAATAGTCCCTAATTAAGATGGGGACATTTTGACTAAATAAAAATTTTCATGGGTCTTGATTGCTCATAATAAATACCTTGTGATCTGTTTTGTTTTTTAAGGTCATATAACAGCGAAAACAACACGTCTTAAAATTATTGTTGCAGTTATTTAACATCCAAAATACCGTTGCAAATGATATTCCGAAATCTTAATATAAATAAAAGTCATTGTGGGTATGTATGTGGCTATGTTCCACATCTCCTCCTAAACCAATAGACGGTTTTCAAGCAAATTTTGTACACTTATTATTTAAGACAAGGGGAAGACACTAATGAACTTCCCTAAGTCCAAAAGTTAATTAAACAGGCAGTTAATTAGAAATTAACCGAAACCGTTTTTCCGCCGTAACTTTGGAGCAAATTGTCCGACAAAAAATATTTTTATACCATCTTAAAGTTCAAAGTTTTACCTTTTTAATGATACCAATTTTATTTCTGTGACACTTTCCCTTCGATAGTTATTAATTGTTAAATGTTCCATAATTTTTAAATACGTGCAGTCGATTTTGAAATAACGAAGATTTATAGCTACTCCGTTGCTAGGCAACGGTTAGACTTTGAACTAAATCACCTTTATTTCTGAAAATTTTGCTTATTTTTATTAATATCCATATACTCTATACTTATAAAAGACAATGTTTGTGTGTGTGCGTGTGTGTGTGCCTGCGTGCGATGTCCAGACGAATCTATCGCACTTACAACTTTGAAATGTGGCACACAGGTAGTCCTAACGGTGACGGAATGCACCTCGAAGCCGAAATTTTAAAATTTAATCTAGAAAATTTTTTATTTAATGTTTTATATTGTTTTGGTTGATTTTTCGCACTAATTTCTCAATAGAATGGTTTCAAATAAGTGTACGACAAAAATAGACACACCATCGGAAAGAGCATGCGATGTCCGTTCTAATGAAGTTAGTTTTGAATTTCTAACGTAATTTACTGAATTTTGAAAAAAAAATTAAAAATAGTCGGTTAAGCCTAATACACTTTGTTTGGAATTTCAATTTCTTGCATCCGCCGTTCTAATTTTGTTATCAATTTGAAATTTGTTGAAGTAATAAACATAACGTTTCTCCGTGATTTAAGACAAGAATGGTTAAAATTGAACAATTGGTTGAATTTTAATTTTTTTTTCTGAAGTGCTAAAACATTTTCGCCTCAAAACTCTCTTTACGGTTCTTCAATCGGTTCTAATCAAGGCCGCATGACGTATTTTCCCAACATGCATTTCGTCGAAATCACGTGACGACATAACCCCTTTGCTTCGCGTCGACAGATAATTCTTTTAATTTGTTTGTTTTTATACTGTTTGACAGTTGAATATACGGCTGATATGACAAAAAAAAAAAAAATTTTAAAGCCCTTCTAGGAGGGCACCATTTTTTTTTTTTTTGTCTTGACCGAATCAAATCGGCTATAGTTCTAGACCAATGATGGCAATTTTTCCTTCTTTTTTGATTACGGATTGAAAAGAACTTTGGAATGCATAGGGGATAATAGCCTTTGTATCTGAAAATCCCAAAAATCCCTTTTTCAAATCAAATCAAACGGCTGATATCTTTAGCTAGAAAAAATGAAATATGATTTCAAGGAGCTATATACATAATATGGCTTAAAAGTTTAAATCTGAAGTGAAAGATTTTCTCTTTTTCTTCTTTGATCCATTTTGGATATATTTAAATACTCTAGAAATTATGTTTGTATCTTTCGAGGCGCATTGTTCCATTTGAAATCATTTAAGATTTCATTCGGTTTTCATTCTTTAACATTTTACCTGGTTTATATGAATCAATCTTTTAAATCCTAAAACAAAAACTTTTTCGAAAATATAGGTTTATTTTTTACTCTGTACTGTCAAATGTCATTATTGAGGAGAAAAATAAGCGGGAAAAACAATAATTTGTATCTTTTGTTTTGATTTGGATTTCAAAACTTTTTCGTGTCATTGTGGGTGGATTTTTTTTTTTTTTTTTCATTTTGTTGAGGTCCTGATTCCACGGGCAACGCCGTGAACGTACTGCTAGTATAATAAATGCGAAAGTGTGTCTGTCTGTTTGTTACGCATTCACGGCAAAACTACCAAACCGATTTGGATTAAAATTGGCAGAGTTGTAGATTGAAACCCAAGAACGGACATTAGGTAGGTGACATCATGTTAATTCATTATTTTTGATTACAGTTAACAATTAAATAATTAACAAGCGATTTGCGATGAAGGTTACCGCTTTATTTTTCAATCAACTGTCACGTGATCCTTAAGGAATGCATAAACAAAATGAAATGTCACGTGATCCTTCAGAAAAGCGCAAGTATGTGTAATAACTTATTTTTAAAGTCAAGCATCACGTGACCTTGCTGAGAAAAGAAGTAAATAATTAATTTGTGGAATAAAAACTGAAAAATAGACGCCGGGACAGAAAACCAATGATGCATATGATACAGTTTCAAGAGTTTTTGGATTAAAATTTAAAAGCTAATGTTAATTATAACTAAAGGAAAATATCGTTCAATGTTTATTTAAAATAAGAGCCTAATTTAGAGGAAAGCTTACCAAAATAATTCTTTATCGCTCTTTTTATCGATCTCCAAGATTTGTTTGGCTGTTCAATTCTAAACCAAATGATTTGGATAATTACAATAGTTCCATTTCGAATTTTAATGCTTTAAGAGCTTTTTTACAACCGATTTTAAAAAAAAGGATTGCATAAACCCAATGAACACGGAATTTAACCTTTTGTTTACTAAAGAAAGAACTGATTCAAACTTCGCACTTGATACAGTTTCAAAATAGATTTGCGTTTGCTAGAGATTCAAACAGTGTATTAAATTGGGTCTTCTTCAAAATTGTTCACAGTACAGAGGAACTGATAAGCAAGGTTTATCCTTCCCTACAAGCTAATAAGAGGAATAGAGATTGTTTTTTGATTGCGTATTTTTGGCACTGACTAATGAAAGTTTAGGTCAGATAAATGAAAAAAAAATGCTTCTCAAATGGAGGGATGTATTACAGAATATCTATCGGTAATGTGTGCGCAATAACAAGTAAAATCATATCCTGTAGAGTTCTTCAACCCCATAGAATTGCCAGGGATGCCTTCCGATAAGCTGAGATTAAAAGAAGAACTATTCATACGTAATCTCGATGTACCGAGACTGCGCAATGGCACACGGTTTCAAATTACACACTTAGGACCAAAAGACGTGTTAGCTACTGATATGACTGGCATAGCGAGATGTGAGAGTGCTAAATTCTACGCATTCCGATAATACCGAAGGATTTTCCATCCCAGTTCAACAATTCCCTTTAAAATTAGCATTTGCCAGGTTCAGGGTCAGACACTCAAAGGGGCAAGCGTACATTTGGAAAAATCATATTTTTCCGTTGGTAACTATGTGTGGCATATTCACGTGTGTCCAGCCCACTAAACCTCTACATCGGTGCAAAAAACGTGAAACAAAAAACGTCGTATACAAAAGTGTATTATCATATATAAACAATTTACCTAACTGTAACAGCGGACACATGTACAGTACATTCCTGTTAGTCGTCCAATTATGTATTATCAACCATCAGAACTTTTAATTTCCCCTTTCTACATATAACGAAACGTTTACATTCGTGAATTTAAAAAAAGTAACAATTCAAATTCTTCGCGCTCGAAGTCGCGGGTAACAGCTAGTATAACATAAAAATGTTGAAGGTCAAATTTAAGCAAAATATTGAAAAGAAGTTTACGCAGTGAAATCGGAAATTTCAATTGACTGGATGAATATACAGTTTCAAAAGTTGACAAGTCCTTTGGGGACAGAGATTGTAATTTAACATTTTATTCACTTGACGATTCACCCATATAGCACGTAAGTTTGCAGCAAGTTTGATTTTGACTTGATATTCCCTTGTCACGGCAAAATTTGACGCGTCAAACTTGAAACGAACTTGTAGCAAGTTCGCTGCGACAACTAGCGCCACCCTCTCTTGCAACGCATTTAAGCTGCAAGTTCGATGTGAAAAATAGCGCCACCTCCCTTGCAAATCAAATTTGCAGCAAATTTGCAAAACAAGCTTCATGCAAAGATAGCACAATAAAGAGATAATTATCTTTGTCTCTGTTTTAAAAAAACATCCGATTTTTAATAGCATCTCCTAGACCGCCCTTCTTTTTGCTAATTCAATAAATCAATGATAATTTGTGAAAAAAATAACTTTTTTATAAAAAAAAAATTTTGAAACATTTTCCATCTTTTTACTAAATATATCACTCGCACTTTAAAGAAAACTATATCGCCTTTTAATTAATTTTGAAATTTTAACGTTTATAAACAAAATTAAATCTAAAAAACAGTCAGTGTTTGTTGAAAAATAATAACTTGGACATTTTGTCCCATTTTAAAGTAATTACTTTTGAACTCTAATTTCATAATTTATTCTGCTAGCAAAACGTAGTTATTAGCGAAAATCGCTCTCTCTTTGACTTCAAATCATATTCTCAACTCAAAAAATTAATGAAATAAAAAAAAAAGTTTAAAATAAATCGTATACGAATCGAATCGAACGATGTATTAGCGAAATCTATCTTCACCTCTCAGAGTTCAGCTGGCTCAATGGTTAGCGTCTCAGCTTCGGAACCAGGAGGTCGCGAGTTCTATGCCGGGTTGTGTTCGTACTCTGTTTTTGCTATAATTTGCAATGCAAGCTTGCGGCAAACTTGCTGCAAGTTCGTCCTATGGTGACTTCGAGGCTTGCGTTAACTTGCTGCAATCTTGTTTCACACTTGCACACTTGTCGTGACAAATTTGCAGAAAGCTTGCAGACTTACAGTGCAAGTCTGCTGCAAACTAAAATTGCTATCTGGGCAGACGGCGCTTCAATCTTCTAATCTACGACCAGATCTATCATGTGCCGGAGCAATACATGTCGTAGAGAACTAAAATTGTATCTGGTCAAGATCAGTCATTTAGTTATAAATCTTATCATTCCTTATAAGGAAAATGTACCAAAAGACATGATACTAAAATTATATAAATTTCTACACTTGTTTTACATCAACAAAGACGTGATAAAAATTATTAAAATAATCTTGCAAATGCTTTGAATGGAAATCAGAAAAAAGTAATATATTTTATATCAGTATTTCTGATACCACGGGAACGAATTCCTAATTCAGTGTTATAATTGATTTCTATTTCCTAATGTTGCATTCGCTCCTGTAAAGTTAACAATAACTGACTATGACTGACGTCTGAGACAGCGCCCTCTGTAGCCTTTTAACGGCAGCTGAGACCTAGCAATGGATTTCGCTGAGTCCCATGAACAATGCTCTCTTTTAACTTTGTTCACTTTCTGAAATTATTTTTGTAAATTGTCTGTGTGTAACGCTGACCTTAAATAAATAACTGTTACACTAATTTGGACTATTTACCCATAAAATACCCCCCACGACGTTTGGTTTTACATTTTCTTTCTTTTTTCAAGATTTCACCTCTCTTAAAAAGTAAAACATATACAAATGAAATTAATGATTTTTTCCACTTTGCAGGTCCCGTGGATATAAAACTGCAGCCTAATCAAGAAATCATTTTGTGGTATAAGCGTGGCCCGTGGAGCGGTCAAAATCTGATGCAGAAGACTGTTACATCGCCTTAAAGACTTTTAAATGACACCTCTTCATATATATATATATCTTTGTTACGTATTTTTATTGCTATTCTTTTAAAGACTCCGTCGAAATAATGTATAAATAAAATTAGTTTTTCTGCATTCGTGTTCTTACTATGCATTTATAAACCAATATTCAAAACCAGAGGTTTCTCTTATACCATTTGATGTATAATTTTCTTGGCTACATTGCACGCTTGTGTGCCTGACCAATTTCTGTAGGCAGTTAGGCATAGTCACATTCTAAGTGTCGTAGAAGTGGGTTCCCGATTTATATGATCTTGGATACTTTAACCGAAAAACAGACAAAAACGGACAAATCTTCGCAACAGTTCGCCAAATCTTAGCAATAGTTTATTAAAAAATAGAACACCAAATTCAAGGTCAATGCGATTAGAAAGCAAGATTTCGAGGTATATTAAGTATTGAAAGTCTTTTTTTTAATTTTTAAAAAAGTATGTGTTCTACATTTATATATATATATATATAAAAGATGGTCAATATAACATGGCATTTGCTAACTAAACTAATATGTTCAGATAAAACATTTTTAGTTCAAATGTTTAGCAATTTATGTGAACATTTTTTCTACTTTTTTTCCTTATAATTATCAGCCTTGATTTTTTTAAATTTCCCCCTCAAATGAAAATTTACTGAATACATCCGAATGAGAAGATAAGAATTCGTTATTTATTAAGTTCCATTTTTTAGAATAATTTCTTATCAAATTCCCAAATTCTAATGCTTTTTAAAAAAATAAGCGTATAGTAAAAGGCATTGCGTAACCGAAATATAAAATAAGAAAAATAAGCAAAGATAATAAAAAAAGCTCGATTTGTTTCTGTAATTTTATATGACCACAGGTTGAATATTGTCAGCTTTATATAATGGCTGAATTTGTCACAATATGAATTAATTCGATTTGCATCCAAAATTATATTATTATTTTAATTGAATTAGCAATCAGAAGTTTGGTAATTTTTTTCTGCTTGTATAAGGAGAATTTCTATCTGTCAGATGGCTTCAATTTTCTCAAATTAACCTATTTAATCAATTCCAGTTTGAGAAATTAGTACAAACATAGCTTTAACAATTGAAAGTTTTATTGAAAATTGAATTATTAATTGCAGCAAAACATTGTATTGTTATATGTGGAGAATCTATTGCTTCAAATCATTTTGGAGATACAGCTTTAAACAATGCTTTTTGTATAATCTAAAGAATGTCCAAAATCGTTATTGCTAAGGTTTATTCTAGGGAAAGCGCCTTTCCTCCAAAATCTTGAAATACCTGTAGAAATTTATTTTCCTTATAATTCTTGATCGTCTGTTTGATGGTAAATTTGGCATTGCACGGATTTTTAAATTTCAATTCTATAACTCATACGTATTAAATTTAACAGAGCATAGCAATATACAAAATAATCGAGTGTGGTCATTGCATCAAAATTGTAACTGGCAGTTTGAAAAAGAACAAATGCCACCTAATCGAAACATGCACAAAACGTACTTTATCCTATATATTTTACCGCTAAAGTTCAGAAATCAGTTAATGTGCAGCATTACCTAGCTTTCTTGACCGAGAGCAGCAAGGTTCCGTCTTAACTTCAGTGTTCGATAATTCATCTCTTTGTTTGTAAATTTGTTTGTTACGGAATAACGAGCAAAGGCATTGTTTGATTTTCTTCGAATTTGGCATGAATGTGCTTGCAATCATTAAAACTATTTATGTGCAAGAAGTTTCTTTACATACATTTCAAGACGGTGGCTATTTTAATAGTTCCATTTCATGTAATGGTGAGATTTGTTTCAATGATACTAGCCAAGGGGTACTCCACTCATTATGATTCCAAAATACTCATAATAGCAAATGGCATTTAATGGTGATTTTCTTAATACTGATATAAGCAGAGACTTGTATAAAAAGACATAAAATTTAATTATGTTGACAATTGAAATTAAGAATGAAGATTATAAATAAGTCGATCACTCCACAATATACAGGAAGTATACTAGATAATGAACTCTTTTATTTCACCCTCAAAATTGTTTTGAATTTTTCTCCTTGTTGCTTTTAAATGTGAAATTTCACAAAAGAATAACTGAAAATTACCTTAGATTTAGGAAAGAAAAATTATACTGCTAAACAAAAATTATTGTTAAAGAAAGGTGCATGTTTTTCTTGTTTGAAGAAAACTGGTCATTTAAGTAAATTTTGTAACGTTAAAAATAAATTGAATTGTTCTCATTGTAATAATCATCATTTTGATATAATGTGTGATAAAAATAATGCATCTAAATGTGTTCCAAAACCTGAAAATTCCTTCTCTAATTGCAGCAAAAGCGAAACTATCTTTTTGCAAACATTTTGCGTTCTTATTCGTTATCAGGGTCAACAAAAATTAATCCGCGCATTGACAGATTCTGGCTCACAAAGAGTTACGTCAGCGAAAAAATCATAACTCAGTTTAAAGCATCTCCTCTTAGAACTTAAACAGTGATTCATGCTCTGTTCAGGGGGAAAGAAACTAAGCCAACATATCATGAAGTATTTCCCGCCGAGGGTACATCTATATTCGAAAACCATTCAACATAGAATCGAAGTTCAGAAATCTTATGGGGCTTGCATCTACCAGATGCTGGGTACTTTGGCCAAATAAGACTAAAAGCCTTTCAGACACATACGTTTATTGACAATAGACGACACAAACACAGAGATACACATAAAACGTACAACCACACCGAGATCACAAGCAGTTCTCATTATGTCAGTCAGCTCGCAGTCTGACGTCACAACATCGCCGCCTGGTGGCGGTTACATTTCGCTTCACTTTCCAACAAATATTCTAGAATTGCGTTTTCCTAAGTTCATATGAAAAATAAAAGTGAACATTGTACAAGTAGCCAATAAATGAAATAAGAAGAAATATATTAATATCTAGTAAAGGAGTCAATGTTAGCTCTTATCCTAAGTTAATGGTAAATTATTTCAAGGCTGTTTTCATTTGTTTTGACGTTGAATTAATAATATTTCATGAAATGGAGAGTCAAAAATAAATTCTACATATTTAATTAAGTACATTACAGTCGTTTGACTCTTAACCTAACCTAAGTCTTTGGCGTTATATATAAAAAAAAAAATTCTCCGCTGAGGATATTTGGGTGGCGATATAACAGTAGGGGGTACTCAAAATTAACAAGATTAATCAAAGGGTACACGAGTGAAAAAGTTTGGGAACCGCTGCTCTGTTGGATTTTACATAGGTAAGCTTCGACGTTCTTCTATTTTCCTAAAGTATCATCTGCGTTTTTATCTAAAGTCAAGCCTTTATTTTTGTCAGGACCAATGCGCTGCATTACCTTCATAAACTAAGAGCCTGCGCGCCAAAAAGAAAATCCTCTCAATTATATGTATCACCCTTTTCCGTTGTTGGAAGCGTTGTAAACGTTTTCGGAATTCGACTGCTGAAAACCACTAAAGATTTATGAGGTCATGTAGAAATGAATGACAATACATTGCATTTATACAAGGTGGCCCATAAATAATGAAACAAACTTTAAAGGGAGGTTTCAAATTCACATAGGAACATGGGTACGCAAGCGCCATCTGGAGGCAGCAGATAGCATTTAAAATAAAACAGCGCTATTCAAAATGCCGATATCTTTCTGAATCTTAACAGCATTGAACTGAAATTATTATATAAGTTGCCCTATATATCTGGCTCTGAAGCTGGGAAAGAAAAATTACGCTATCTTTCGCGCATGCTCAATAAAAAGTTATTTACTACAAATGCTCATGTCTTCTCTAATATTCCAAGTAAAAAACATTCGGAACATTTTTTGATTTTTAAAGAAAACTTTATATCTTCCCTAATATTTGTGCTACTATTTACGAATTCACATAAATATTGATCACATCACTCAAAGGAATTGATGAAAGTTGCAAAACATTATCACCTTCCTGTATTGCGAGGTGAGCCAAAATCCCTTTTCGCATTCATTAGTTTGTGGTCGGCCCCCTAAATATCCTCGTGACCAAACCTTCAGTGTAAATTGTGACTTAAAACCTATCTTTGTATGGTCGAAGTTCTAGGAAAATTAATCCGGCCTTTCAAAAGGTATTCGAAATAATCTCCATTATCAGCTCCCTGTGAAGCAGTTGGATGCATTCGCTTGTCCCGTCTAAAGTTAAGGTGAGATGAGGCATACTAAATCAAATTTCGAGTATCGCCCAAAAGATTTTATGAATTTTACTTGAAATTCGATCATATAAAGATAAGTTTTAACTAATTATTGCTTATACCATACAGAGTTTTCAACCAAATTATACGAAATTTACAGAATATTGGACAATATGTAAAAAAAGCATAATATTAAAATTTGAATCAAATAAGTTGAATATTTTTAGTAAATAATTTCTTTACTGCGCATTTGCGAAACGTAGCGAATTTTTTCTTTCATACCTTCAAAGCCAGATATATTGGACAGCTTATAAATAAATCCCAGTTCAATGCCCTTAATATTCAGAAAAATATCGGCATTGCAACGAGATGAATTTCAGTACACTCTAAGAGAAGCTAAATGATAAATGTCCATGCACAAACGGAAATTTATTAAACTTGCATCTTCGAATAGTTATAATCGAAATGCAATTTAAATTACGTATTTAGTTTATTTATATACATGAGTATTCAAGATATTCAACTTCTATAAAATTCAATAATTCTGTTCGAAGAAGAAGCAAAAAATATTAATAAACCTTTGAAATCCCCATATATGGAAAATTCCCATGCATGGAACTGTTTTATTCGGAATCATGGATTTCCAATAGAAAAACAGTTTCTGTATATAGAAGAATTGTTATGTATCGACCAAAAATTTCCATTTTAAAAATTATAAATACCTATTGCAATTTAAATGCGCCTATTGGTTTCTTTCATCATATGGAATATAAAATACGAAAAACCGATTTCACCTATTCTTAATGGAATAGAAAGTCTCCGAAGACCGGAATTTGTTTATGAGAAAGCAATACACACTTTCGAATGAGTCATACGTTATTCTTTGTTTCTATTCTGGAAATCAGATTCCCTACATTGGACGAGAGATTTGCTCAAGATTCAAGTATACTTTCGGTTTCATATGATGAGTATAGTCCGGAAATATAAAGAGAGTTAAGCTTAAAACAAAAGATAAAAAGCGGGATGAAAAATGAACTTAACTCAAAAGTAGAAAATTTCGACAAGTTCACTATCAACAATTTTCATAAATCGCGATTCAACAAATAAAACCTTTTGTTTTGTTGGAGGAGATTTAATTCTTTAATTTAAACAAGACCGATGAAACAGTATTGCAAGAGGTAAAAATGATACGAGAAAAGGTGAGGCCTGCGAATGAGCAGCTCATTTCCAATTTGGAGATTTCTGACTTCCCAGGGAGCTCTATTTGACTCTCTGAATTCAGAAAGCGGCGAAAAAATCGTAATATGAGGTGAAATAATTCGCCTTTCGTTGGCGCAATTTTCTCAATGGCAAAAATTTTCTGAAAACCATTATAAGGTATGAGCCAGATAAACGATGAGCAAGAAAATGTTTTTAACATTGTTTGAAACTGTTATTTCTTTAAACTTTTTCATATTAAAAATCGCTGACTTTCAAGGTTTAGAAGAAAAAATTACTAGGACCGAATAACGATTGTAGTATGTGTAAAAATAACAGGTAAGGAGAAATTAAAAATCCTTGTCGTAGGAAAAGAATAAAAAAACTAATTGTTTTGATGCCGAAAATTTAGTAGGAGTTAAACTTATTGTAATTATAAAAACAAATAATGGAAGAATGGAGAATTTTCTGGAAAGTGAGTTAATCATTCCTATTAAAATCCGAAGGTAAACAAAAGTATGTATCTATTTATGTCCGGCTATCTTCTTACGAACCACTGAATCCTGAAACCAGCCGTAAGTACCAAAAAATGGAAAATAATCCAAGGAATAAATTTCGACCTTTTAAATTCCGAAAGTGCAATTAGTTAAAAAGATATTAATTAAAAACGTCAAAGTGAACCATGCTGCCATATAGTGGCAACATTAACAATTGAATTTCTTGCACTTTTTGTTTATTGACAATTTTGATTCCGAAGTTCTTGAATTTTTTTGTTTCTTTATTTAACGAAACCTGGTTTCAATTTGTATAAAAGGTTTTTCCTTTCTTTTTTAGCAAACTTCCGTGTTTTGATTTATAAACATCGAAAAAATCATTTTCTGGCTTTTTACTTTTTCCATTACTGAATATCGGCGCCATATGACTGCTATATCAGTCATGTGCGGCCATCTATAAAGCAGAAATCACATGAATCGATTTATGTTAAAAGAAAACTTCCGACATCTTTGAAATTTTACAGGAGGAGAAAAAAAATGGACCGTAAACAACATCGAAATTCAGAATAGAAAATGAACCTATGGACTAAAACCCAAAATATAGTACAATTTTTAATTTTTGCAAAAATTCAAATTTAAATTTTGCAGAAGTACCTTTTTAAAATTAAACAGAAAAAAAATTCAGGATTTTAGGGAATAAATCATTATAAAGCCAAGAATATAAATGAAACATAACTAAAATTCAAAATTTATTTATTTGTGAGAATATTTAAATTTAAAGCCTCAAATTAAAATAGAATTTTAAAGTTATTCGCTTAGAACAGAAAAAAATCAAGGCCAAAATAATTAGAAGGTATAAATATGAAGGAAACTCAAATAAAATTCAAAATGAATTTATTTGAAACTAAACTTAAAAGGATCCAAATAAATTTTAAAGTTATTCGTTTTTTAATAAAATTTAGATTTAAAGAAAAATATTCATAGAAAATGATAATGAAGCCTGGTATATCAATGAAACTCAAATAAAATTAAAAGAGTTTTTATGTGCAAATAAATCGAAATTTGGGAATGGTTTCTAAGTAAAATTCATTTAAAAAAAATCAGGGAAAAACAAATATGAAACAAGAAATATCAATTAAACTCAAATTGAATTCAAAATTTGTTTATTTGCAA
>BGPR01001897.1:163104-211848 GCA_013235015.1 Araneus ventricosus | reverse complement strand
GAATAGAATGGGTATGCATTTAGCTTATTTTACTCTGATAAAAAAAATCAATAATGTTTAATCAATCTTATGAAATGAACATGTAGAATAATAAAAAAAATGCAAGGTTAATCCTTTTTAGCCCAGTCACGCTTTAAAACTGATTTTACTTTCTTAATTATATCATTTTCTTTCACGTAATTATAAAATTGGGCACAAGTCATTTTAAAATTGTAATGACACAGAGTTTAGGAAGAGAACAGAACAAGTAATAATATGGGACTTAAGGCTAACCTAAGGAGAGGGAAAATTACACCTTTCTGTGAAGTATACGAGAAAGTTTAGGGGAGACCACACTCCTCCTGGTTTTTTCTAGTTTCTTGGAAACACTGACTAGTGTATTTCATTTCTTAAACTTATATAACAATCAATCGGGAGGTTCCAGAAGGAAAAGACGATGAGCCAATTTTTCAGTGAAAATCTTAGTGCTGAAAAATCTTTCTCTCATTAGGAAAGTATGACATTTCTGAAGGCAAGTGCATTTAAATGTGAAAGATAATAAGCCTAGCTTTCAATTTGTTGCTTTAAATGCCAATTATATTTGTTAGTCAAGTTGTAATTAATTTTTTTCTGACCTGGGGTAGCTGCTTTGCACCGAAAAGAAGCGATTCTTTGCACCATGGAAATTTTTGATAAAAAGCAGCCCCAGTTGATTTTTAACTTATTTTTGTATTAAATAATAATAAGAACAATGTTTGCTTAAGCTTCAGATATGCCCAGGGTGTATAAAAGGAAGTTAGGGACTTGTAGGTATATGGAGTTCTCTCCAGCTACCTTAGATGCTTGATTTAATGCCATTTCTCAAATTTAGTGTAATCTTAGAGGCAAAAGCATTTTTTTTGTTCCCCATGATGTGAATAGTTTATTATAAAAGAAAGCTAATTCATATAACTAAACATGGAAATCCCCTGGTTTTCTCCATTGAGAAGGAAAAGACTGTTGCAACATTTTTCCAGACATTCCAGCAACATTCTTGTTTTTCCTTTCTGTTAAATTTTGATACATTTTTTGTTTATTTGAATGTACATAACTTTTTTTTTTACATACCTTTCAGGTTATCAATGAAAATACTTAACATTGACTTTCAAGCAATTTTTATTACAAATGTTTTGTTACAAAAAATAAACTGAAAAAGTTCTAAATGGGTAATTTTATTCGAAAAAAAGAATTTTTTTGCTGGATTTCAAGATTATTTTGTATATGTCCACCCAGGTTGTCAATAAATTGATTAGCATTGCATAACGGCGAGTTTGTTAGTGAAATTTACGGGGGGAAAATAGCAAGTGCAAAGTATCCCCACCTATGAGGTAACTTTGCACCAACATTCCGAAAAATCATAATTATTAAATCCCTGTCTCATCCAAATTTTGCTGCAAAACATTTCTCTAATAGTCCCTCAATAAGGAAAAAATTCGAAAAGGCTTTCTTTTAGAGATATACTTGTAAATAATTTCAAAATTCTGTCTGAAGTCATGAAAATCGGTGCAAAGTAACCCTGTTTTACTGTGCCACTGAATTAACAAAAATGTAACTTTCTTACTATATGTATGTCATTTTATTGTGTGTACTAAGTGATAACTTGGTCACATTCGAATTGGAAGGCTAGTTCTATTGTTTTCTTCTTGAGGTTCGATTAAATGATGATCAGTTTGTGCACTTAAGTTGCTGTCACCTGTTTTGGTTGATAATAGATTTTATGTATATTTGCATGGAATCGTCCAGTTTTTAGTAGAAAATTACACTTGAAAAAGAAAGTTTTTGGAATGATTTCATCTCTTTTTTTTTATTTACTGTTATGAAGCCTTGAATTTAGCAATGAGATTTCTGTAAGATACATCTTCACACTTCAAAGTTAATAAGAGAAAGCTTAATTAAGAAGTGTATTATTGGAAAGTGCCAGTAAAAATTTGTTGGTAACATTTCATGTTTTCACCAAATGGGATGCAGGAATTTTAGCACTTGTAACATGTCAATCCCAATGAATGATTACAATCAGAAGGGGTTATAGTTAATTAAATGTTCATTAGAATTCATAAAAAATGAGACATTATATTTTACAAAAATGCAACATCAGATGTTTACTTTATGCTTAGAGATATATTTTGTATAGAATATAAAGTATTATATTTTGCTGTTAGAGAAATAGAATATGATTGATGGTTTTTTTTTTTCCATTTAAAATATTTTTATACATTTTCATTTGTTTAATTTTTTTTCAGTTAGTGTAGTTTGTTTCAAGTTGCAGGCTTTTAAGTCTCTGTTGTCCTTTTTGAAATGCGAGAATGTGAAAAATAATTTATGTTGATTTGTATCATATAAAAGGATAAAAAAGGAATGTTCCTAAATTATCCTAAATATTAAATGTTTCTTATAAATTAGTTTGAGGAAAAAAGTCTTTTCTATGCAGCTGTGGCTTTTTTTATGCTGAAAAACCTACTTTCAGCATTCTCCTAATACCATGGTTTTGATACTTTCTGGTTGTCTTTTATTTTATTAAATTTTCATTTTATTTAGTATGTATCTGTAATTTCATTGAACTATAAAATTAATCTTGTATTTGTAATTGATTAAGAGCCTGTGAGGCAATTACTTTCATTGAAAATTTCTGAGAATAAGAAACATTTATTTGTGTGGGGGAGAGGAAGAGAAGAAAAATTCTCAAATTATGCTGAAGATTAAATATTTCTGATAAGCATAATTGAGTTAGTTTTTTCCAGTTATTCAGATAAAAATTTTGTTCATTAATAGTAAGTCTGTGCCCATTTTTTATACTGCATTGTAAAAGATTTAAAATAATTCCTTTGATTTTGCATTTTGTAAAAAAGACCAATATTTCAGTAGAGTTAGATTTTTATGGAATCATTTGATTGAATTTCTTTTAAAATATATCATCTTTCTCTTCAAAAGTTGTCAACTGAAATGTAACATATATTTCTCTTTTCCTTATATTGACTTTATAGAAGGCTTGAAATGTTTTTGTTGTATTTTTATTTAGGTTTAAAATATCTTCACTCTGCTAATATTCTGCATCGAGACATCAAACCCGGAAATCTTCTTGTCAATAGCAACTGTGTTTTAAAGGTAATTAAATTTTGCAACTATTTATGTAAAATAATCTCATGGAATTAATAAGCTAAAATAATTTATTTCAGTCCTTTGTACTTTTAAAATACAAAATAGTTCTTTCGTAGGTGTGTCAGTCAGTCATCCTTCACTCTTCTAGTCTTTATTTTTTTATATAAAAGTTCATTCAGAAATTTAGGATATCTATTCAGTATGAAATTTAGACAAGTTTGCTCTTAAATCCATCATCAGATATTCATTTTTCTTTTAACAATAGTTTTGAACTTTTTAAACATATTCCATTTAAAAATAAAATGTCATGACATGATCTTTAATTATTCTCCTTATTTGTTTTTATTTGAGGATTTTGTTTGTTCATAAAGAGAAGATTTTATTTTCTTCATGTGCATTAACTGCTAATTACATATTTAAATACATTCAACTAATTTTTTAAAAATATCAAATTAAAATAACCTACAACCTTTCTTTTATGTATTTAAATTTGTATAGATATATGATAGTTATTAGGTTCAGGTCTTGCAATGGGAAGGCACTACTTCAGTTAGGGATGAAAGGTGGTATATTAATAATATATAACCTTTAGAGTGTTCACCCATTAAAATATGAAAGCACAATAGTCAGTCCATTATAAGAAAAGAGCCTTCAAACTTTTTCTACAGCTTATATACTAAAAAAATATTGCTCTCATTCAGTTTTGAAGCAGCACTGATAGTAACATACTTTCCTACTGATCAGATGGTCAGGGTTCAATCCTACATGTTTTTTTTTTCCCCTCAAAATAATTTTTTTAAATTAATAATTTCAAATTAAGTTAACAGTTAACAAATATTTTAATTAAAATATTCATTTTTTATGCATAGATTAACTGTTCATTCATATGATACTTGAATTATAGTTAAAATTTAATTTTCAAACTGTTAAATAAATATTAATACAGCTTTAATGGTGTTGGGGTTACGGAATGAAAAAGGTCCGGATTTGCGACGTTTGACTGTAGCAAGTATTTACTTGGAGTAAAAAAAAATTCTCTAGCTCTTTTAATCCCTAATGTTTTCTTGTGCCATTAAAAAATTTGATTTCGTGTACCCCAAATGCTCCTTAATGTACCCCTGAGTGTATGCGTACCACAGGTTAGGAACCTTTGTGTTAGAATCCAGAATGCTTATACAGAATTTAATCAGTATTTCAGAGCAAATATTGATCATGGTATCAGTGTACTTTTAGTTTAATTCTCTACATCACTTAAATATTCAGATAGATTTACTTTTTCTTTTTGATCACACAAAAATGAAAATTTTATTTTCTAATGAAAAAATCTTAATAGAAATTGTTTAAATTCTTATTGTGAGCAATTTATCTTAACTTGAATATCTGTTTCAACTTTTTTTTTTCTCATTAACATTGTTTAGATTTTATTTGTATTTTCAAAGCAAATTTGGATTAAATGTCTTTGTTGATGGTGTTTATAGTAATTGCCCAACTAGTAATATTTTTTTAAAAAAATTAATTCTATTGTTATTTTCTCGATACATTTGCTTGCAATATATAAATTCTGATATATTAACTTGGAAATTGTAGCTGTTTATTCATTTTCACATTAATATAAAACTATTTTATAGATAAATCAGCAATTGACTAGAAAATTTTATGCAAGAATAAAATATACTTTCAACAATTCAGCCACATAGCTTTTAAGGTTGTCACATTGGTATGTTTAAAATGCTAAAAAAAAAAAATGTAATGCTGAAAATAAAAGAAAGAATAGGTGGAATAAATAAAATAAAAATTTATATAGATTCAGAAAAAGCATACTGCTGAACATTGTGTAATTATAATGGAAGGTTTTTAGTGCCATGTCTTTAGTCAATTAATTTTATACGTGGAGAAATTGATGCATCAGCTAGTAACATCTAGAAAAATGAATTATGTTTTATAGGGAAAAAATAACGACTCATATATAGTGTATTTGTAATAAACATGTTTATAATTACAGTATGTTGATCAAATACCTAAACATTGTATCTTTTTGTGTTACTTCAGCTATATAGATTTTTATGACTATACCAATATTTTGCCTTTATAGATTTGTGATTTTGGACTGGCAAGAGTGCAAGAACTTGATGAAAACAAACATATGACACAAGAAGTTGTCACTCAGTACTACAGGGCACCAGAGTTACTTATGGGAGCGTCACATTATTCTTCTTCTGTTGATATTTGGTCTGTTGGGTGTATATTTGCTGAACTTTTAGGCCGTCGTATCCTCTTTCAAGCTCAAACTCCTATACAGCAGGTGTGAATCAAGAGTCGATTTTATTAGTATTTACATGTATTTATTTTTTTTTTTAGTTTAGATAGTAGAAGTAACAAATTCTTTTGTGAGATGTAACAGGAAATCATCCATTCAACGTGTCTCAACTTGCATGCTTTTGAGCTCGTGTACTTCATTCTCTTATGATTCATGTTTGTTTAACAAATGAAAATATTAATTGCAAAAAGTGCAGTTTATTAGTTGCCACTAAGGAAAAAGATTTCTGTAGATCTTAGATGTTAAAGTTCACTATATTTTTTTAAATTGTGTGATTGATTTTGATTTTAAAAAAATAATTATCACCTACTTTAATGTCTATTTTTTATGTTTTGTACCAACATAAAATTGATTAAACATAAAAAAATCATAATGTTATGTGCATGATGGTGATTTTTAACATAATACTACAAAACCTTTTCAAAGATAGTTTTGTTTACTTTGGCCGGGAATATATCGCAATATTTATAGTTACGAAATTTTTTTAGAAGCTTTTAGTAATTAAAGCTTAAATACTTAAGCTTTAGGCAAAGTTAAAAAATAATTCATGAAATGTTTGTTTTAATGAAATTTTAAGGTCTTATTCAAATTGGATGCCATCTTACTTGAAATAATAAATTTTTCACTTGTATGTATTTCTGTAGTTATATTCTCCCCACTGTGGTATATTAATGACCACTAGACCATCTGCCAGAATTCATCCTTGGTCGTCCCAATGTTCAATCATTCAATATCAATGTATATTATGAACTTTGTTTCTTGAAATTAATCTTTTCTCTACTGTGTCATAGAAATTTATTATATACATTTTAATGTTTAAATCTCATGTTGTCTCTGCTAGTCTTTGTGTCAAAAATAAATTTGGTTTATTTAATTTCATTTTCAACAGAAGTAAGAAAATTGTCCAAAATTTTACTGTACATGATTAGTAGGAAAACCATTTTTTAAACATTATTTAATTTAGATATTTGTAAAGACGTGCTTGATAGTTAGAAATTATTTTTTACAGAACATTGCATTGTAAGAATTTTACTTTCTTTGTAGTTGGAACTGATAACTGACTTACTGGGTACTCCCTCCGAAGAAGATACTAAGACTGCTTGTCATGGAGCTAGATCTCATATATTGCGTCGGCCCCATAAAGCAAATTCCATGGCTGCACTTTATACTTTATCTTCTCAAGCTACCCATGAAGCTGTCCATCTTTTATGTCAGATGCTGGTCTTTAATCCTGTAAGTAATTTATTTTTAGCATGTG
This sequence comes from Araneus ventricosus, assembly GCA_013235015.1. NCBI lineage: Eukaryota > Metazoa > Arthropoda > Arachnida > Araneae > Araneidae > Araneus > Araneus ventricosus. The sequence continues at coordinate 205,159 of BGPR01001897.1, read as the reverse complement.
TATTTTTAACAAAATATTTACTGTTTGTAAAAACATTTATATTCCAAAGAATAAAAGAGGGAAGAAATTCAGCGATTCCAAACAGTAGAATTCAGGGTTTCTTCTGATAGCAAAGGTCATGAAAAGATCCTGAATTATAATTTTGCTATTGAAAGTAGTAATAAATTAAATTTTTTTTAAAATTGGAAGTCATGTTTTTTACCCTCAGAGAATTCTTCTAGAATTGGGAGGTAGGAAATAAGTCTCTGCCTTCTTCAGCAATATTTGAAAAGTTTCAAAATAATTCTTGATAAACGCTAGGCATATTTTGGTTGTAAGACTCGTCTTGAACTCAGTGCAAAGATTATAATTAAATTTAGTACTTTTTATCCTCATAAAATCTACCTTTGAAATTAGGAATATAGTGCTGCATTTCAGGTTTCTTCATTTATATTAATGAATAAATACTTGGCATCCATTTGAATTTCTTATTTTTAAAGATATTTTTCTGTAGGCAGCAACTCATTAAAAGCACTTTGAGTTTTTAGAGCTGTTAGAAATTTCTTAAAATAAACTTGTGGGAAGTAAACATGCATGAACAAATTTCTTTGTTGCAATTCATTTCTGGGCAACATATTCTTTTTATCTAATTATCAGTAAATTTAAGAATTTTAAATACAGGGTGATTCAAAAAGAAGGAGCAGATTTTAAATATTTATATCTAATGAACAACAATAGATAGAGACACGTAGTATACATAATTGGATAGAGGAAAGTTCATAGTTTTATTTCATGCATTCAGATAATCTCGGTAAAATTGGACATGCTCTAACACTTTGGTTCCACAAATTCAAGAAGATTGTGATTAATTTATCTTCATGCAAGACGGTTCTCCGCCACTCAGGTGCACCAGTATCTGAATGACACCATTCCTTGCGATTTTTATCTATGGGGAAACATAAAAGACAGCGTGTATGTACCACCTATGTCTGCTACTACTCATCAAGATTTGCGAGATCGAATTGTTCCAGCAGTGAGTTCAATAACTGGACCAGTTACTTCGAGTGTGGCAAGAAATTGTCTACAGATTCAACATTTGTCGCATAACAAATGGAGTTCATGTTGAATATATATATTTAAAAAAACCCTTTGAACTCTCCTCTATCCAGTGACGTATCATATGCGTCTCTATCTATTACCGTTTGTTAGATATAAATATTCTGAATGAAGACATAGTTCATTAAATTTTTTAAAAAATATTTGTATATTTGATTTTAAATTTTGAAATTAATTTGATTAAAAGCCCAAAATAAAATTCAGAAATGAATTTTTTTTTAAGAATTTTTTTTTTTGTAACTTACACTTATACTCTTTTACCTCAGTGTACCCTGTATACCTTTTAAAAGCTTTACGCTAAATTTTATTCACATTAATTAGTTTTAACATAAGAAAATGTTTGATAGATCCATCAGTTAAATTGTAAATCTGATTCAAGAAGCAACTTGAAATACTAAAAGCAACAACATTGCTAGGAAGAAATGTGAGGGGAAAATCCTTTTTTATTGATTAACTTTTTGGGGGAGGATAAATTAGCAAAATATTTGGTCAATTTTCTCCGTTTTAATCTTTTGATGTTAAGTTTATCAATCTAGGATTACTATCTATTAAATACTTTATACTTACATCTATTAAACAATGAGCTACTGAATGTTAAATTGAATTATTAGACTGTGTAAGCAACATAAAAAAAGGCACAAGATGATAGAATTTCTAATTCATTAAATATGTAATTTTTTTACTCTTTTAAAAAAGGCATATTCTTGACTTTATATTAAACTTTTTTTGAAATATATCATTTCTTTAGTTTATTAGGTTTAGCATTTAAAAAATTTTCATTACAAAATATTTATTTTCTTAAACATTAAATGATTGTTTCAAATACAGTTAAATTTCAGAATAATTCTATCCTTTTAAATGTAAATTTATGATTGTATTCTCTCTCTATTTTACATTATAGTAGAAATTCCTATGTATTATAAAAGGTTTTTTTTATGTCATACCAATTTCCATTCTGCTTTTCTGACAGCATTTTCTTCTCTTTAATGTTACATAAATGGTTTTAATAAGAGAAACTGCATATATAACCTCTGACTTTATTCCCAAAGTGTTTAATATACCTATTCCTTTTCAATTTAAAGAATATTATAATTATCTTTTTTTAATCTCGTAAGTTTATGGATTTCATTTCATTTTTATTTTTCTATTCTGTAATACAAGCTTTTGAAACTAAAGTAAATCATGTTTAGAATCTCTTTGTGATTATCTCTTATTTTTATTAGGACAAGAGAATTTCTTGTGCTGATGCATTGACACATCCTTACATGGATGAGGGAAGACTTCGTTATCATTCCTGTATGTGTCGTTGTTGTCAGACCACACCTGCAGGGCGTCAGTATATTACCGATTTTGAGCCAGTTGCTCCTCAAGTTTTTGATGATTGTTTCGAGAAAGATTTGACTTCTGTGCACCAAGTTAAAGGTATTGAAAATTTATTTGCTTTTGAAAAATGCTATTTTGATGACTGTTATGAGAGCATCCTAACAATGGAAACTATATACTACTACATTCAAAAAGTTCTGAAGCATTTTAAGTATTTTCCAAATGTAAATAATTAAGCCATTTCCCATTGAACAAACAAAGAGTATCATAACTAACTAGTCAGAACATATATTTCATCCAGTTTAATTAAATCCTAGTAATTAAGAGCTACAGTGCATGTGTGTAGCTTGTGATTACAAGCACTCAAAACTTTCTGTTGCTGGAAATGCGAAGTTGTGGGTACTCTATCCTGATAAGGCACCAGCTCACAGGTCCCTCCTGGTGTTAGATTACCTATCAAAACATCATATTTTAATACTTCCACAACCAACTGATTCCCTTTATCTCGCACCATGTCATGTTTTCCTAGGATGAAGAATGTGCTTAAGGGGCAAGATTCTCAAATTTATTACAAGTGCAGCATTGAAGGCACTATGGCAAAAGAAGGCTTGTAATCTGCATTTACATCTTTGCATGATTGATGGCAAAAATGCATTTTTTTTACAGGGCAGTTCATTTAAAGGAAACACAAAATAAACAGGTTCTCTGTGTATTCAGTTTTTTCATAATAAAATAAGTTCCAGAACTTTTTGAACATGGTAGTAAAATAATGTCATTATGAATTATGTTTATTGAAATTATACATAGTTTGTTGCAAATTGAACAAAGTATTACAGTGAAATGATTTATGTAATCAAAAAATAAAGAGTGAATGTATCTAAAAAAATGCATTAAAATTGGTTTTAAATATGATATACAGGTTATTTTCTGTAAGTGTTAATTATCCAATAAAATGAACTTCCAAATGATCTGCTAATTTACGAAAATTGTAAAATGTCATTTTTGATCCGGGTTCCCACTTCCTTGAAAACTCCTTGAATTTCATTTGCCTTACTTAGGGCCCTGGAAAAGTACTTGATTTTTTTTGTTGGGTCCTTGAAAAATAAGCAAAATGTCCAGCTATTATTTTTTGGGGCAGAAGAGTTTTTGACTTGATTTTGCATTGAGAATTCCACCACCAGAAAAAGGGTATTCCTGTGCAGGGTGTGTACGGTCATGAAAAGTGCTTAAAAACTGATTACTTTTTATTTTCGTTTTAGAAGGCCCTTAAAAGTGCTTACTTTTTATTCAAAGTTTGTATAAAGTACTTATTTTTTTATTAAGGTGCTTAAAAACTCAGTATTTTTAAGAAGATGTTATGAGTTTCCAAGTAAGAACTATTTTATGTATAAAAGTAATTGAAATGAATGATTTAACATTCTAATTTTGTACCTCAATCTTGTTGCATAAGTATTTTTGGTTTATTTTTCTGCATGTAGAAATGTTTTCCTGTAACAAGTTTAATGTTAATATATTCTAGTCATGACAGTAAGATAGGTATTAAATTTCTCTCCTGTATATTTTATTACTTAAATCCTGTTAAGTTTAAACAAGAAAAAAAGACTATAATCGGCATTAAAGATTTTGCGAGTCCTTACTTTTCTCCTTAAGGTGCTTAAAAAGTGCTTACTTTTTTTCTACAACTTTGAGTATGTACCCTGCTGTGGGAGCACTGTCGGTCATCAATCTTTTCTCTCTTTGTATATTCAAAGACAGCTTAATTTGACAATACAGTAAAAGCTACCGAGGGTATTTCTCCTTCAAGTAAAATAGTCCTGCAGTTATCGTAATGTATTTTGAAAATAACTGACATATTTGAGCAGAATACAATAAAATCAATTTTCAGACATACAGTGGCTCCCAAAAGTGTTCATACACTTACGATTTTCAATGAAATAGGGCTCTATACATTAATTAAAATTAATATTTCCGAATAGGTATTTAATAATAAGATCTATAATCTATTCTTAACAAAACTACATGAAATATTTTAAAAACATAGTAAAACTTTATTTTTAAGAAATAAATAATCAAAAAGTAACGAAAACTTTATCTCACAAAAGTCTTCGTACACTGAAATATTTTCGGATAAGTTCATAATTTAAATTATCGTCTGTCGCTTTATTTTTATTTTTGCATTGTGGTGGCATTTAAAAAATCGTTTGGCTTTAATTTTTGCTTGCTTACACCGTAATATTCTATTTTTTATTTAAAAATGGCTTGTAGTCATAAAGAAACAACAATCAGTATTCGAAAATTGATTATTTTTCATCATAGCAGTGGTAAATCAGTTCGGAATATCGCTAAATTAGTTAATTTATCCCATTCTACAGTGCAGTATGTGCTAAAACGCTTCAAAGAAGAAAATTGGATCGAAAGCAAGGTAAGAAAAGGTCGACCGGCAAAGTTAACAAAACGTGATGAGAGATTTATAATTAGAAAATTTGTGAAAATCCACGTTTGAGTGCTTTAAAAGTTTGTGCAGAATTTAATGAAAAATTTTCTACTTCAATTTCACCTGAAACTGTTCGATGAGTTCTTAGAGCAGCTGGATTAAATAGGCGTTCTGCCCGTAGAAAATTTTTTGTTAGTGCGAAAAACAGAAACAGGGTGCGTAGCGTCATGAAAGGTGCTTAAAAAGTGCTTAAATTTGAAATCCATTTTTAAGCACCTTAAAAGTGCTTAATTTTGGAAAAAAGGTCCTTAAAAAGTGCTTAATTTTCTCGAGAAGTGCAAACAAAACATTCTTCTTTTTTTTTTTGGTTCCCCCTTGAATACGATATCGGAAGCATAGTCATAAAGCTTTGTTTACCGGATGTATCTAGAAAGAAAATAGACGAAAGGGAAGAATTCTGGAAGGAATCCTTCGTGAGATAGATCCAGGGGTGTCAACACATGTTATGATAATACTTATAGTCCAGTCAACGGATTCCCAAAATGGGGATGAAAAAAAAAAAAAAAAACATCGTATGGTTTTGAAACTTTGTACACATGTTCGCGAGAGGCTTCTGTTGAACATACTAAAAGTCCCCGGTCCTAGGGGTGTGGCTCGCGCCGCAATCTTGGATTCCATCTTCCCTTTTTTAAAGTTTTCTTTAATATCTCGAAAACTATTCAGTTTTCAAATTACAATTGATTTAACAAATTAAAGAGCATGAGATTACCTACGAATACATGCATTTATTATTATTCTTCCTATAATAGTTTCTGAGATAATGGATCTCAAAAGTTTGCCTCCATCTTTCATTTCACCCCCCTTTTCCCGTCTTTTTTTGAATTTCTCAAAAACTATTCAATTTTCAATTACATATAATACAACAAATTAATGATCGTAAAATTCCCTACAAATACATGCTTTTAATTTTCTTTTAGTTTTAATAATTTCTGAGATTTTTAAGAAAAACTTAAAAAAAGGGGAATGAAATCCAAAGATGGTAGCAAACTTTGAAGCCCATTATCTCGGCAACTATTAAAACTAGAACAAAAATAAAAGCACTCTTTTGTAAAGATACGTTCTATAATTTATTGTATCACGTGTGATTTTAAAACTAAATAATTTTCGAGATATTCAAGAAAAAGGGGATAAATTCTAAGATGGCGGCAAATTTTGAGACCCATTACCTCGGAAACTATTAAAGATAGAAGAAACATAAAGGCATGCATTTGTAGGGAATTATACGCTCATTAATTTGCTGATTAAAACAAATTTGCAAATCAAATAGTTTTCCAGATGTTAAAAAAAGGGCTATTAAATCCAAGCTGGCAGCAAACTTTGAGACCTTTTATCTCAGAAACTATAAAAGCTAGAAGAAAAATAAAAGCATATTTTTGTAGGGAATTTTACGTTCTTTAATTCGTTAAATCATTCAAGACCAGGGACTTTTGTATGTTCATCAGGAGACTATCACGAACATGCGTGCCAATTTTCAAAACTATATGATTTAATGTTTTTTTTTTTCAAACCCTTCATTCACTGGACTATTAATAACCTTTTTTATGCTTCCTCTTGCTTCAACAATGGGTAACGCCGTGTATTGAAATACTGGAATTATTATCCCGAAGGGACAAATTAACTGGTAATTTGTTAATTTTAAGGGAAATGTTGATAAAGGTAACATATTTTTATTGTTAATCTTATAAAAGTTGATTTAATTTTTGATAATGAAAATTTGCATTATCATTTTTAATTTTTTTGTAAAATAAAAAATGCATCCTTTATTTTACAATAGAAGACGTTGTGCAAATACGGAAATAAATAATAAAATTTTAAAAATATATTTTTAAATTTTCAATAAAAACTATGCATTATTATAAAACAGAAATCATCATATGCTTAGAAAATACGTGGGTCGACGTATTCATGCATGTATAAAGGTGCTTAATTTCTTTGGCTAAGGTGCTTAAAAAGTCCTTAAAAGTGCTTAATTTTTGCAACAATTTCTCACTACGCACCCTGAGAAAGCTTAGGCTTTCCTTCTCAAAATCTATGTTAAATAAACACGAAACGTATTGGAATGATGTCTTATTCGCAGTGGCAGTGGAGGTGTCCTTGTGTGGGGGTGCATGTCAGCTTCAGGAATTGGTAATTTGGTATTTATTGATGGCATAATGAATCATGCTCTTTATTTAAATATTTTAAGAGATAATTTAAAACTATCAGCCCAAAATTTGGGTATTGGAAACAACTTTTTTTTTTTTTCAAGATAACGATCCTAAGCACACGGCTCTCAACGTTCGACTCTAGTGTCTTTATAATTGTCCACAAAATTTGAAAACACCACCTCGATCGCCAGATTTAAACCCAATGGAACATATTTAGAGAGAACTGGAGGTTAGAGTAGGAAAATACGACATTAAAACAAAAAACGAACTAAAAACAGTAATGAGGGAAGAATGGATGAACATTGATGCAGAAATTACAAAAAAAAAAACTAGTGAAATCTATTCCCAAACGTTTAAAAGCTGTTGTGGATGCTAAAGGATATCCTCCTAAATATTAATTTAACGAAAAATTAGAATATTTGCTAATATGTGGAGATTTTTTTAAAGTGTACGAAGACTTTTGTGAGATAAAATTTTTGTTACTTTTTGATTATTTATTTCTTAAAAATAAAGTTTTACTATGTTTTTAAAATATTTCATGTAGTTTTGTTAAGAATAGATTATAGATCTTATTATTAAATACCTATTCTGAAATATTAATTTTAATTAATGTATAGAGCCCTATTTCATTGAAAATCGTAAGTGTACGAACACTTTTGGAAGCCACTGTATATTAGTTAATTTCATAAAGCTTTTTTGCCCCTGCTTTCAATCTGACATTACGATATTCAAAATTAACCTTGGAGGATTTAGGGAAAAGGCAATTTTTAATTTTCATGACTCATTTAGCGATCTCTTCGAGCGCTGGCATGATAGTGATTATTCATGACACGTGGTTAGATTTCTTGTTGCCATTTTATTTGTATATGGTAGCAACTTCTAAAATATCACTGCATTTCAAATTATTTATTGAGATGATCTTTTCTTCTCTGTATTTTGCATCATTTTTTTTTCCTTATGTGTGTACTAAGCAAAATAAAACTCAAAAATATGCTATGGAGAAAGGAATATGAAAGAGATGCAAGAAGCTTGAAGTAAAAACAAATTAAAATCAAAATATCTCAGAAAAAAATGTATGAAAATAAAAGGAGTATGAAGGAGACAATATTATAGGCCTTTCTCCAATTCTTATTATTTTTCACCAACAGTAGAAATAAAAAAAATCTTCAGCAAGAGCTCATCATTCAAGCAAAAAATTTTTTATTCAGTTCCAGAGGCATTTATTTTGTGCAATTGAATTGCTTTTAGAATTTCAGTTTTTTAAATTTTGATGAGATAAGTTAATAATATGATCCACTGTGTATGGTTTTCAAATATTTACATTATTGCCTCTTAAGGAGCAATAGCAGATGTGTCTATCTCACCTTCTTAAGATTATTTACCGTTAGGTTGCTGTTTTTTTATTATTGAAAAAATTGATTTAATGAATATTCAGATTTTCCATTTTTTTTTTTTAATAACACTATTATTAAAAACTAAGTGGAAGTTCTCAAAAATAATTTTAAGTGATGTGCTTTTGGTAAAATCTCTCTGGATGTTTGATACTTAGAAAATCTCTAAAATTATGTAAATGAATTCAAAACAAAGCCAGTCTTAAATCTTCAGGGAAATATATTCAATGTATGCAAGGCAAAGCTATTTATTTAGACTTAGCACAGCATTTCTTTGCGCACTAATTTGGTGCTTGTGGTTTTCGGTAAACCATTCCAATTTCTTTGTCAGAAATGAATAATTGCAAACACATGTATTGAGAATGAATTCCTGATTTTTACTTTCTCATGTGTAAATTATGTAAAGAGAAAGCATTGTAATTGTCAAAAAATTCGACCGTGAGATTTTGATGAATCTCCACGTTGTAGACCTCCCTGAGTCCGAAAAACATAATTTTGGAATTATAATTGTCTGTCTCGCGATAACTCAAAAGTGATGTGAGCTAGATGAATGGACTTTGTATGTTTGGGAAGTGGTAACCATCCAGTAGAATAGTTTCTGTGAAAATAGCATCTAGTAGTAGCTGTACTGTGGCTAACAGTAAGGGCACTTGCACTGTGATTTCAAAACACACTTCGAACTGAAGTTTTGGCTCTTTAACTGCAAAATGAGTATAACAGATGACCTTGGTGCTCTTCCACTTAAACATTTAGATGTAGTTAGCAAGATTAGTGGTGCATTTGAATGTTAATGGTGAAAATATTTGATTTAAATTTATCATTTCCTTTTTTATGTTTAAAATAAGTAATTTTATGGTCCTTAAATGTTCTTAAAAATGTCCTTGAATTTTTTCCTCAATAAGAGTGGGAACTCGATATGCAATTTAAATTGTTGCCATATCTTTAAAAAACAGGGATGCCACTTTTCCGCCGAACGGCGGATTTCCGCTTTTTTTGTTTTTTTATAAATCCGCGATTTCCGCGGAAATCGCGATTTGAAAAATTCCGCTTTTTTTTTTTTTTTTAAATCAATCCTCGATTTTCGCGGATATTTCTTCTTTCTTTTTCTTCAATCTTTGTGGGTGATACTGCAAAGCAACTTATAAAGTTGGCTCCGAAATCTCAATTGATTGTGATAAAAAATTTTAAGATGTGTGTCTTTAAGGCATACATTGGGTGTGCTAAGTGGCTTGTGGAAAAAATGCCTTTTGCCAACCCTTTTTTAAAGGCAGTATCTTCACTGGATCCATGCAATAGAAAGACTTCTGTTGCATTAGAATTGATGAAAGAACTGCCACTCTATGCTTCAAATGTTGTTCAAGATTCAGAAAAAGAAGCATATGATTTGGAAATACATAATTTTCAAAATGATCATTTTAGTGATATTGTAGAAGAATCTGTTAATTTATGGTGGAAAGATGTGGAGAATACCTCAAAATATCCTCTACTTTCAAGGATGACATTTGCTTTGCTAACCTGCTTCCATGAACCCAAAGTGGAAAGTAGCTTTAGCATAATGAATAATGTGATTACACCTGGAAGCAATACATTAAATGTTTCAACATTTAATGCTATGCAGTGCATTAAGTATGAGCTGCGCTCACAAAAAAAAAAAAAAAAATCGGCAGTTTGTATGTTTTCCAAACATGACTTTCTCAAAGAAAAAGTTGATCCGAAACTGGTGAGAAATGTAAGAAATTCACGGAATGTTTACTTTGTTAAACTTAAACAAAATAAATCATTAAGAGAAGAGAGAATAAAAGAATTAAATGCCAGTAAAGAAAAAGCTCTGACAAAAAACGTGGCAAAAAAGATGTCTGCAGATGCAACTAAAAGGCAAAGGATAAATCATAAGAAAAAACTAACACATTTTAAAGAGACTGCATGAACCAAATTTTAATGGTGGCGAAAATGTAAATGAATCCAATAGAAGAAAAGTTGAGGATAAAAGTAAAAGTGAAGCTGTCAAAAACTTTCATTCTGAACTTAATTCTAAAAGAAATGTTAAAATTAAAAAAATAATATCCTAACTATCGAAGAGATGTTTCTGCGTGCAAATATTAAAAATAAAAAATGAAAATGTTTTATTTTTATAGAATTTCTGCATTTGAGTGTAAAAATACAGCATTGTAATAAAATTAATAATATTGTTAGTATTTTTCAAAATTTTTAATTTGTGTGAAGAATGCAGTAATTTAACTTTTTAGTAACTTAAACATTTTAAATTCTGTCCTAGTGTTGGACATTTTTAATTGTAAAAATATATGATTTGGATTGGATTTCTGTTTCTAATATTCTTGCACAGCTTTATTAGGTAAAAATATTAATTAAAAATCAAATTTAAATTACATATATATTTGTATGTTGTATGTGTGAGTAAGCCTCATTTTTATGCTGTCGGTTTATTTTTTAAAAAGCTTTTAATTTTATAACATTGATTTTAATTGTAACCAAATTTTCATTTTATTATATATTATATTAATTCATGAAATTCATGCATAAATGTTATGAAAAATGGAAATTTTACTTCACAAATTCTTTTACTTGCGTGCAATTCCCACACTTTAACTTTTTTAAATTCACGCACAATTTCCTCATTTTTGCTTTTTTTAATTCGCGCGTGATTTCCTCTTTTTTGCTTTTTTGTGAGTGGCATCCCTGAAAAAACAATCATGATTTAGCGATATTGAGTCCGGTCTTTGGCATGAATATGTGTGTTTCTATATCATCAGTACTTTTTAAGCAGTTATGAAATGCTAATAATTAATTTTTTTTGGATCTTTTTATTTTTCTTGTTATTGTAAATTATATTTATTTTATAAGTCTATTATAAAAACTTGATTTATCTGATAAAATATGAACCAAGAAGCATGCGTGATGGCATTCAACTTTTGTGATGGATCTACTAAAAATCTGCTACATTCCCTAGATTGAGAGCTGTTGAACTAAAAAGTGTTGAATCCAAAGGATATTGTTTATTATTATTTAATCATTATTTAGTGGATTGCATTATTATTTATTCTAATAAAGAACTAATGTAAAATAAAATTTATGAATAATGACTAAATATTGCATATATTGATGTGTTTTTTTGAATGTCAGATATTTTTATGGAAAAAGAAAAAAATATTCTGTTTCTTCTAAGAAAATAATTCACTTATTTTGCATAGTCAAAATCCTAAATGAAATCATGAAAAAAATATTTTGATTACCATTTAGACTAATGTTAACCATTTGGATAAAATTGTTTTTTGATGTTATATTGTATGAACAATTAATTATTAAAAATAATTTTTGTTTTTATAAGCTTCTGCAACCATTAATTTTTTCTCGCCTTTTATAGATCGTTTGTATCAGTTTATATATGAACGCTACAAGGGGTTGTATCGCATGCCACTATGTATCAATCCTCATTCTGCAGCTTTTAAAAGTTTTACGAGGTATGTATGATTGTTTGCAATTTGAAAAAATTTGGGGAAATGGTAACCTAAAATATAGTATTAATACTTTTAAAAATCTGCTTTAGAAAGTCTTTTAGCAGACATACATCCCACTAACTGGATTTTTAAAACTGATTTAAAATGCTTTGCACATTAAATGGATAAATTTGTATTTTTTTATGTTGCTGTTTTTTACTTGTATTACTGAAGAAGTAGGCAGAAATGTAGCAGATAAACAATTTTTCAAAGTACTTTTAATGAATATTAATCTTGTACATATAGCATATTCTGTGCTTGTTTCATGTATCCAATACAATTTTGGCCAATATTTATTTTTAACACATTTTGTGCTGTATATTACCAAAAATGTATTTTTTTACGTGACTGGCCTAAATTGTGTTACTTTACTGCATAGTATGCTGCCTTCTTTATATTTTAATCATTTTTTTTTTGTTTAATATATTTCTTTCTAATATTTTTTACTAGAAATTGTATTTTCTCTCTCGTGAGTTTTATTTATATACTAGCTGTTATGCCCGGTGTTGCTCGGGATTAAAATACTTTCATGTCTAATATTTTTGATGTAAAATACTTTTGTATAGAAAATTACAATACCCAAAATTCTTTAATTGTCTGAAATGTTTTTTAATTAAAATGAGAACATCAGTTGAACCAGACAATTTTTAAAAACCGCCGATAGCTAATTTTCTCCATAAGTTATTAGTATTTATTGCATAGGTACTTCAAATTTTGTTCATAAGTCTTGCTGTATAAGAAAAATTTTAACGGATGTTTTGGGATAATTACATAGTAAATTTTTCATTGAGAAAAAGCATTAGAAAAAATAGGAATAAAAAAAATTAAATTCGACTTCATCCAAAATTCTTCTAATGTGATCTAGCAATAGTATTCTTGTTCTTCACCAATAAAAAAAGTGTTATAAATTGTAAATTTTATACACAATTTAATTTTTGAAAAATTATTAAAATGAGGGCAACGAATTGAATGGAAATGAAAGATGTGTCATGAAAAGTTAATTTTTTAAACTTTTATTATGTGTAAAAGTAGTTTTTGTGACATAATACATAGTTTCAAAAAATATCACGGAAAATGCCAAAATCTTGCTTAATTTCCAATTAACTGAAATTTTAATAAGATTTGTGGCTTTTAAAAGTTGATGGTTGACTCTCTTCTTATATAAAATATATTTATAAAAATAAGCAAAAATTTCAGAAATAAAGTTAAATTAGTTCAAAGTCTAGCAACGAAGTAGTAAATTTGCTTTATTTCAAAATCTTCTGCACGTAATTAACAATTATTAAGCTTTAAAAAATTAATAAAAATTGAAGGGAAAATTTTGAACTTTAAGATGGTATAAAAACTATTTTTGGGAGATAATTTGCTCCAAACTTACAGCAGAAAAATGGTTTCGGTTAATTTCTAATTAATTAACCGACTGACAATGACCTTTATTTATATTAAGATTGTGCTAACATTTTAGGTAGAAATGGCAAACTTTCCTCAGAATACAATAAGGATAAATACTATATTATTCTCTGTCCTAGAGAATATCCTACTTGTATATATTATCCTGCTTGTAGGAGACTCTAAACAACACTTTTTAAAAATTTCTCCATAGGTAATTGAAATTCTTCTAGGTTTTAAAATTATACTGAATCCATAAAATAAATTTAAATTTGTTACTTAATACAGTGTATGCTCATAAATATCTTACAGGAGACACCAATTTTCTTGAGATATAAAAAGGTCGAAATATTTTTTAAACGTCTTTTTAATATGTATTTAGAACCTATTACCACAAAAATTAATGAAATTTATAATTCAAAGTTAATCTCTGGACTGAGGAGGATATTGTATTGTTTGCAGTATTTTTTTTGTATGTATATGTGTGTGTGTGTGTGTTAGTTATTCTGCTTTTTCTGTGTTGCAGAGAATTTCCCCAGAACAATCATATAATTTCTCTATATAAGTGACTTTAGTCCAATTCTTCAATGACGTAATAGGAGTTAATGTTTAGGTAAGTATTATATTATCCTATCAGTAAATATATTTTATTTGGGCCATTCTCCTGTTATGCATGGGACATTTGCAGACTTTTGAATTATGTAAAAATAATAAAATAAAATGCTTTTTTTTTTTTGCAATTGAATTCAAAAGCAGGACTTGTTCTCAAATTTCAGATAGAAAACAAAACAATAATTACAGTTTAAATACTTAAAAAACGATATAATATGCTCGTTATACACGGGACTCGGAAAAAAAAATTAATTTCCACCTTGACTTTTATATGTCGTAAACTCTGTGAATTTAGAACTTGTATATAGCCATTTTTTTTCCTAACAGCTAAATAGCACCTCTATCGAATTATGCTGCATTTTTGCCAAATACATTATTCAATAAAAATTTATTTAATTTGTGTTATGCACAGGACATATTTGAATTTTACTCCATTTCAGCAGTAGGAATTCAAAAATTATGATGGTAGTTATATTTTTAATGAAATAAAATCTGGAAGTTTGGAAATGGTCTAAATGAGAAGATAAAGTGTTCTACAACATGAGTGAAGTCATTAAAGTAATTTAACCACCTACAGTTATAAATGCTTGTGGAGTTTTTTGACTTTCAGATTTTAAGAAAAATCTGTATTGCGCCCAGGACATGAAAACAAGTGCTAATATTTCATTTAATATTAAACTTGCAGAAAATTTCTTTACAGTATAAATTGGTACTAAGAAAAACAAAGTAAATTTATAACAGTTTCTGTTTTGCCATAAAAATAAAAAAGATAATGTTTTTGTGTTGTGCACGGGACATCCAATTTTTGTTCAAATAAATCGTCCGTTTTTGAAAATTTTATTGTGATATTTTATTTTTTTCTTTCATTACTAATTAAGAACATTATATAGATATATATTTTTTAAAAAAACATAAAAATTGAAATGCAATAATATTTTTTCAATTAAGGAAAAACATGTAAATATGTTGATTGTAATGAGAAAACTTAAAAATTTTAGTGCTGACTTGCAAGGATTCCATATTAAAAAATTTTGTTAAAACAAATATTTAACCTCATTTCCTAAGGTTTAACTTATATACTTGAATATTACATAAATAAAAAACATATACAAATATTTTTAAAAATTTGGTTCAGAGGGTTTACAGCAGAGAATGGCCCATTTGGCGTATTTTTCCTGGCGTTTTTATGTATGATTTTCATATTCATTTCATGAGAATATGTCTTGTTGTGGAAACATGTTGAGATTACTTTTCAAAAATGGGAACTCAAATGTGTAAATCATGAAGTATTGATGTTGAGAAATCTTGTTAAGTTATTCAGAAAACCACTTTTTAGCTGTTGAAGTATTCTTAATAGTTATTCTAAAATAGCTGTAATATTGTTATATATACCAACTGAAACAAGCTTTACCTTATTTAGTGTATATTTTGAGTGAAACGTGTAAAATAATTTACTTCCCTTTAGTTGTCATCATTCATGAGTTAACATAATCTGTCTTACTGTATGCCTAAAATTTGATTTTGTATGCAATTTTATTAATCTTTAAATTACCCTTTTCTTTTTTAGGCTTTGTCGTTCATATCTTGAGGTTTGCCTTAGATGTTCACAATGGATGGTTAAGAATGCATGCGAACTCCTGAGCACAGTTGTTAGAGTTTATCCTGTTCATCTTGATTTTTGTTTTCCATATAATCTGGGGAATAAGCATATGCTATTATCATGCAGCATTCAACCTAGATCAAGAATGCTTTTTAATTAAGTGACTAACAGTTACAAATTGGAACTTTTTGAAATTTTGTTTCTCCTTGCATATATTCTGCACCGATTTTAGAAATAACTCGTACTCTATTCCGGAATTATTTGGCTGTTGGCAAAACATTGTTCTTATAAAATTCAGCTTGCTGATGAAATGAAAAATTATTTGATAAATTCTTCACTACTTTTTGTACTAGAAGCAAATTTAAAAAGTGTAGAATAATTTGCTTATTTATATTGCGTTGAAAAGTTGTTATTATAATGTTTGACCTGTTAGCTTTATTATGTTTATATTTTCTTGTAATTTTATCATTTTCTGAAAATTAGTAAAAAGACATTGTAAAATGTTTTTAGAATTTTATGGGAGGAAAAATCACTTAAGAGTAAAAACAAAATTTTATGGATACATTATTTAGTTGCACATATATTTCCCCCCTCAAATTATAATGTTCATAAAATCTTAGTGCAAGAAACATATTTTATTGTGCCTCGTTATAAATTTTTTTGTGACTACTTTAGTATAATTTTTCCATTGTGTTGTATCAACTTCTTTAATAAATTCAGTTTCTTTAGTTAAAAAAAAAAACTATAGCTAATATATATTTCATTTTTCCAAGCTTTTGACTGAATTATTGGTGTTAAAACAATTATTAAATGGCTTTGTTTCTGTAAAATCAAAAGAAAAATTTCTTTATGAAGGAAATCTTTATTGCCATCTAGTTATTTGAAAAGTTATTAAAATGAGAATTCATACTTGATCTAAAAAGGATATGCTTGATGAAATAGTTGCAGTAGATAAAACCCACTGAATTCTGAAATAAAATAATTTATGTGCTTGCACATGTGGTGTGGAGTCTGTATTTTCCTCCCTTAATCTTGTGTGTTTTGAATGAATTAAGCTTTGGTGAGTGTGTATTTATTTGTGTGTACTTTGTAAAATGCAGTTTTATTAATGCACCAAGTATACATCAACTTCTTTTATATAGAGACCAGTGCAAAAGTTGGTAAACAATTGCACATATCGAAGCTTTTGTTGAAAATGTGTGATAAAATGCTCTATTAAATTGTTTAATTATGATAAAATTTACTTCATGGAAACATAAATTAAATATTCTTGAAATACTTCTGTTAGAGAAAAATTTTATGAGGATTCCTTTTTGTTTGAGTTATTCTTTTTGTTATTATTTTGCTGAGTTTTGAAATTTTATTTTAATAAAATTGAAAATTAAATAATTTTATTTATTGAGCTAGTCAGTAGTTGCTTGAAACTTTAGGTTTCTTGTATATTCAGACTGCACGGAAATGTGATTATTATATTTGTGAAAAGTGACATTTTTCTCAGTCCCTATAACCCTAAATTATGCAGCTTTGAAACATTTATTTTTCATTAGTTGCAGTTTTTTCTGTTGTGAAATTAATTCTAATTGTAGTGCTTTAAAAGCATTTGAAAAATTGGTCGATATTGATTTGCTTGTTAATTAAATTCAACTTGGATAGTTATCTATGCAACTTTCTACTATATAGCACATGCGTATTGTTTATCCATTTCTGATTTCCGTAATACCATTAGTTATTTTAAGTTGTACTTATTTTCAATATCTAAACATATGTTGACAACAGCAGCAGGAAAAAATATACTAGTAAAATCAGGTTTTATCTCTATGGTTGTAAATTTAAACCTCTATTATATTCTAAAACCTTGCTAAAAAAGTGTGAAAGATTTTTAGATTGCTTGTGTGCTATAAGTTTTTTCATTGTGTGTGCTCTGGATTTTTTTGTCATGGTTTGTTTTGACTCTAATCTATATTTGTTATAGTAGCTTCAAATTATATATTGATATATATGTGAAGGACATTTCACATGAAAGAATTGTATTCATTTCTCTATTGTTGATATCCTCTTACAAGTTATAGTAGTTAGATATGTACTACTTTTTACAAACTCAGGTAAAACTTATTAACTTCAAACTTCTGTCAGTTAGCTCAGCTAGGCTGTCGTAACTACAGAATTTCCTGTGTGGGGGAAATGTGTAGTTTTTAATTTGTCTGATCTCACGATGTTTAAATGAATAGGGGGTCACTTAGGGTATTTATCTCGTGTTTGAATACATGTTTATGCAATTGTATTTTGAGTCGATAGATTTAAATGCTTGTAAGTAATTTTTCGTCATTAATGTGAAATATGTTCATGTGAATGGAAGCATTTCTGTAACAATTTAATAAGCCTCATGAGAAATGCATTGCATTATTATTAAAAATAAATTAATGAAACTGCATGGATGTATCCAATATACTTTGAAAAAGATAGAAACGTAACTGTTTTTTCATTCGTTATCTTCCACAACTTTTTCGATTTTGGAAAAATCCTTTTAATTTGGCTCTATATTTTTAAAGATATGAATGATCTCGTAAGAAATTTGTGCTTGATTGCATTTTACACTTTTTTTTTTTAATCATATCAAAATAATTTCATTCATTTAAACAAAAACTTTTCTAGTTATGTTCTTGTATTATGAGGTAATGTATTTCTCATTGAAAGATAATATTTAGTCAACATCTGGTGTATGATTGAGATGTGCTTTGAATTAATATATTGCTTGCATAATATTACTCCATGCAAGTAAAATGTTCATTTTAGTAAATGGTGAAACTGTCGTATGGATTGTTTCACCGAGTCTTTTGGAGTTTAAAGGTCGAGTAATTCTGTGTTACTCATTCACATTGGAGTATTAGTACTCTAAATTGTTGGAAAGCTAGTAGAACCCACTGTGTTCAAGTAGCAAGTTACTTCATTTTATTTTTATGACATACGCAGCATACAAATTAGTCGCTGAAGACTTCGTGGAACCGTTGCTTTGGTTCATCTATACAACGAAAAATTAGTAAATTTTGTATAGTGATGCCACATTTCATTAAAATCTAATTGTCACTATTTTATTTACTAATACACGAGTAGACAATTTTCATGCTTTTTCCCCCCTTGCTTATAGATTATATTTCTTGACTTGCACACTTATGTGTTGCAAGTTTTAACTGGCTTTATAATACCGACTTCTCAATTTTAACCTAAAATTCTTATTGCTAGTCATATTGCATCCATTGTGTGAAAAATTGTCTGTGTAACTTAAATTTTTTTAAATTTTAGGGCATTATTTAGTTGGTAGAATACTTTGAATTTTTTTGGTTCATTCTTAATGAGGTAGCTTGATTTATTTAGTACGGGAAAATGGAAAAAGTTGCTTTTATGGAACTGTCAGTTATGTATTGATATATATAAAGCAACATAATTGGTGAAGATATTTAATTTTAGGTCTTGTTAATGCAACAAATAATATCAAAGTAGTATGTATTTCATGCGGTAGCTTCACCACAATTAAATCTGTAAGTTTAGGGCTGGGGTTCTTGTTAGTCTTTTTTCATTAGTTGTTAGTGTAATCATGTTTTCCTATTGTTGAGCATATAATTGTATTCTTGCTTGCTTGGCAAGAGTTGAGATTGCTACCTTCCATGGGAAAGCGAAACATTGATTATAAAACTTGTAAATAATCCTTAATGTGCCGTCTGAACCTCATAGCTGCAAGATGTAAAGTTGTGTATGTGTTTGCAGTTATTCCTGTACTAATTAAAATGTGTGCCTTCTCCATATGATAAATTAGCACTGATGTTTGTCTGTTGAGAAAGCATTGTTGCTAATTTTAGTTCTGTGAACTTGTGCTAATTCTTGTACCTCTATAACCTGTCATTGTCCAAATGCTGCTTTATTAGCAGAAAGTTTATATTGTAGTATCGAAACTTTATTGTTAATTACAGGTTACACTATTTCGAATATTACCATAAAGCATTATTAAGAGTTTTTGTATTAAAATGTTGATAGTTGTATCAGTGGTAGGGAAAAAAATTATTGAACTTTAAAATAATAATTATTAAAAGATACCAAGCTTATTAAATGTTATTCATTTTATCTCCTGTGCCAATATATGGTAGTGATTTTGATTGAAGAATGTCTGTGTGCTTTGTTTTATCCAACTTTTCTGTTCAAATGGGTTTTTTACCCTCAACATGTCATCTTGCTTTTATTGAAGATAAGTTACTGGTAGTCTTTATGGTAATATTTTTATTCTAGTGTAGCCATGTTGTATGATTTTTTATGACCTATTATATATGATGCTTAAAGCTTCTAAGATTTTTCTCCTAGCACTGTGTTTGATGCCATTTCATGAAGATGCATATAGAAATGTAAGGAAATGCAGGTTAATGCATGTATATTTGTACCTCATAACCTCAATCACCTATACTATAAAAACCAATGCATCTCCATTGCACTCTACTCTGATAACGTTTACCATCATCATCATGTTAGTCTGTACATAGCATTTTTTACTGGTAATTTGTGATAGCTTATATGGTCCATGTAGTTTTAAATGTCGTGACGTTCACATAATTAGCCTTCTCAATGAAAAGTCATTGTATATGTTATTTCACTTTTAAAAGCTATTTAAAAGCAGTGGCTCCTAATATGGTTGATACCCAATAGCAACGTAGGTTTACAGAAAGAGCTTTCTGTTATTTTGAAGGCTATAATAAAAATGTACTCCAACCTTTTTTAAAGAAATCTATTCTACTTGTGATTTTCTTTGTATTTCGTTTGTGTGAAACTTATTTTATCATATGAAAGATGGCGTGTGTCCAGGCCGTTTGTGATGTTTCTCTACTAGATTGTATTTGTAAGCCAGCTTTGGAAAACATTCTTTAACTAGCACCTTTATAAATAAACCTTTTTAAGCCTAAAATGTATAATCGACGCCACTGTAATTGTAAATGTAGCCATTTGATGGCTTAGGTCATATATTTAACTTGCAACTCTCTTGCAATTTCTGGAACTTAAAATGCACTATAATAGTACATTTAAAGTTCTCCTTATTTTTAAATGAAATGAAAAATGTTTATTTTATAGTTTGATATTATCAAATATCAAACCTTCTGAAAGAGTTGTTATTTTTTAGTACATAATTAATAATAATTACTGCTACATATAAAACTTCAAAAATATTGTTTTTTCTACCATTAACATAATCTTCTTTCTTTAGTGGGATATATAGTGCCCATAGTTTTCAACAGAAAATTATAAACTGGCTTTAAAAAATTTTTTGAAATCAAAATCTGCTTTTTTCTTTTTATTTCCCATTATAAAACTACTAACCGTCAAGTGGAGGAAGAGTGTCTTATGTTTATATTAATCTATAGGATACTTGCGCTGTTTAACTATATTTGCTATTTAATGTTAATAGAAAATAATGGCAATGGCTTTGTCTCGTATGAAATTTCACGATAGACATTTTCCCCCCTTTTACTACCAAGATAGTAACTGTGAAAAATAAACATATAGAAACTGGTTCTATCCTTTTTATGAAATTCACTTTCAAGCTAAACTTAGTTATCATTCATAATTAGGATATTCATACATATTGAGATATACTTCCTTGTTCTTCAGCCATGTTCATTCTGTCATTTATTGAAACTCATAGGTTCTTCTGTGTCTATATCCATTTTAACACTATGCAAATATAATGCAGCATAATTAATTGTGGTCCAGTGCATGTTCTGCAATTACTCTCTTCCATTTGAACATTCTGTTAGTAAAAACCAAAGATGTTCAAGATTGGTAATGGCTTTTGTGAGAATATTATGGGCAAGTTGAGCTATTAAAAAAAAAAATGTTTTGTCATTTCGTATCTGTTGTTTTTTTGTTGGTATGTAGTTAGAATTTGCTCATCACCATTTTCCCTCTCTTTATTGTGGATATGTTTCATTTTTCCTGTTTTGCCTGAGTTTTTATTTACTTGCACTAATACCAAGTGATGAACATGTAAAATAATGCTTACGTGTGATTTGAAATTCTTCCTGCAAAGATGAATTGCTTTTAAATGGAGTAATGTGATTGTTGGTATGTTTTAATGTACGTAACAGTAAAAGTTTTATTACCAGACTGTAAGTGTTGGTCAGTTGTGTGATTTTAGCTATTTTTAATTAATTATTAGTATAAAATATTTGTTCCGCACTGTTGTTGATTTTATCTAAAGTTTGGTGCTTGTATACTACTTTGTCTTCAGAATTCTTCCTGTCTAGTGCTAAATTGGTAGGCTGATTGTTCTTAGTGTAGTGTTTAGTGTTTGATTGATAACTAATTGTACTGCAATATTGCTAACATTTGGCTGACAAGCAACTTGAAATTTTTATGGATTTGGCTTTTCTCATCTTAAGGATCATTTAAATTTTTTCTAATTCTTTTTTTGTTAATTGTGTAAATTTATAAAAAGTGTTGGTTTAGTACTACTCTATTATTAGCATAACTTAATATGAAATTTTATATATTTTTTTCTTTCATTTCCCATTGCCTTCTTATTTAATAGGAAATATTTCCTGACAGTTTTTTATTACTGTTAATGTTATAGTTTCTATTACATTTTGCAATCCTAAATCTCAAGAACAAGCATTTAAAAATACATTAAATAATAAAATTTTTCATAAAATCATTTATAATTTTTTAACTAGCATTTTTAAAAAAATTAAAAGACCATTGTAATTTTTTATTAAGGCTTTAATGATTTTTTTCGTCAGTTTTTCTCCTTTGATACGTTAATTAAGGTTTCGATTTTAAATGGTTTGAGTTATTGTAACTTTCATTTATATTGCAACCTGTATTTTATGCGAGCAGACTCGGATGTAAATAGAATAAGATTCTTTAAAATGATTAATGATCATAAATAATTTCATTTTCTAAAACAGTATAAAATTTTGTTGATAAAATATCAACATGCCTTCATATAAAGTCAGAGTTAAAAATACGGTATTTAAGAAACCTTTTCATTACTTAAAATTAAGTCTGTGCACTGTTCCTTAAAAAAAATTTTTTTAACTCTATTAAGTCACTGTAACCATGATATTGCAATTAATGTATTTTGGATCTTAAAATCTTTGAAACAGTTTTAGCAATTGTTGTTTCAATAAATGGTAAAAGTTCTTTTTTTGTTTTTGTACAAGCGTCAATTCGTTTATTGTGTAGGCAATATGAGAAGTACTGGATAATAGAACTTTTACTGCTTTTTCTGTTTTGAGTGAAGGTAAAGAATAGACAAGTGTTTTTACTTGATTGGAAATAACTTCTTAAATTTTCTCCACTGTTATCTGTGTAAATTTTGGTGAATTAATCCTGCAAGACTTGCAGCCAACACCAATATAGGTCTTAGTATGTTGCAGTTAAGTGTGTGACGTTTTATTAATTTCATGTATTTAATGATGTCTTATGGATTATTTTGAGGTTTTAATAGGGGAGATGTTATATGAAAACTAACCTAATTTTGAAATACCATATACACATCCGTCCATAATAATGTAGTGTATCTTTAATGCCATACTTTTAAACATTTATTTTCTTTTTTCTGCGTGTTAACACTTATTCCTTGATAAACATCAAAAGATTTTTTTTAAAAATGATATGAAGTGGTTTTTAATTTAAACTTTGTGAATAGTAAATTGTAAGAAAGCACCATTTCTGTCTAAAGCAATTTGACATTCTTGTGAAAATTAAACTGTGGTTTTTATTAATTAATGTTACGTTTCAAAATTTCCAACTTGATTGTATAAGTACTTGATTTTAAAATGTTTTATTCTATTACGGAAGTTGTGTGTTTTGGTGTCTGGCCAAGCAGAGTGTGATTATTAGGATGTAATTCCTTCCATTTTTAAGAACACTGCCATCCATGTAGTCTTAATTGTAGCTCTATTCCACAGAGCATGTGTAAAGTGCTAATGGCAGATCTGGATGTATTACTGGTTTCTGTTTCATGGAGTTATAAAAAAATCTTTAAGGACTGATTTGTTATAAAGCACAGTTCAGCTAAATTTCAGTCTTGAATTTAAAGATAATTTATTTTTTTTAAAAAAATTGTGTCACACTCAAGAAGTATTTTTTTTTTTTTTAAGTGATGGATTATTTTCATCTTCTTAATTATATCACAGAGCTCTGAGCTTTCTTAAACTTTGAACCACCTCAAATGATATTGCAAAATAGAATGTTGGGGGTTATAACATTCCGAGATTCATCAATACTGTGTAGTAAAATAGTTGCAAAAATCATTTTGTTTTAGAGCATTTTGTAAGGGCTGTGATGGCTTAGTTTGTAAGAGCTTGGCTTTGGGCCAGAGAGTTCCAGGTTTAAAGCCCGATTCCACTAAAAATCCATCTTTTTTAGGGACCTTGTTCATGTTAAATGTGAGTTATTGGTCAAATGTCCTCCTGCTAGTGTAATGCAAAAGTCTGAATAGGGGAGTATCAGCTCAGGTGTCATCCTCGTCAACTGACCGTGGTTCAAAATAGCCCTCGTGTTGCTTCAGAATGGGAAATTAACATAACTAAACTAGAACATTTCATTAAAATTTGATTCCCCTTGTTGGGTAACGGAGAAATTGTCAGTTTCTTTATTCTTATAATGATAAATTCTAAACAATAATAAGTTAAAAGCTTGTAAATAATCCTCCATTACATCATCAGAAATTCTGCCTAAATTTTGTTCTTTATATATTTTTTTTTAACTCATCCTTATCAAATTTCTTAAAATTAAATATATAATGTTTTGATTTTTCGTTTATTGTAATGATTGTAAGATAAACAATGTAATATCAGATTATCTTGTAGAAATTTTGCTTTATTATCTTTTGTTTTTGTCCTGAAGTGTGTTATGTTTAATGGGGGGGAAGGGTTGCAAATGGGGAAAAGTTTAAGAAACCATGATATAGTTTTGCCAGTTATTTTATTTTTTTGCTTGAAATCTAATTAATAATATTAAATTACTCACTAGCATCTAAAATGGAGCATGATAGCTTCAAGATAATTTTTCTGTAGGATACGAAAGTGTTTTTTGTTTGTTGTATGAAATATAAATTTCTAAAATTTTGTAATTTAACGAGCCAAATCATTAAAAAGTAGTTTTTGTACACTTCTATTATTTACCGAGACGCTTAGGAATTCCTTTTTCTGCACTTAAATTCTATCCATGAAACTAATAGATAGCTTTCAAACTAATTCAAGTATTGTGTTGATGGTCCTTAACTGTTGCAATAATTTATACTAAAGATATGATATTTTTTGTGAAATAGAAACCAGTCATTTGCATTATGGTTCTGTGTTAGTTCATGTTGTGATTTTTTCATGCATTATCAGACCTGTATTGGTGGTTAGATGGTTGTGGTTTTGAATTAAAATTTACATCTAAATTGATCACTTAAAAATAGATATTGTCAATTTTTTTTGCACACATAAAATAAAATATTAGTCTGGCTTTTGTGTCTTATGTTTTTATTATAGTGATATTTCAATCATTTCAGTGCCTTTTAAAAAACACTTTATGAGAACAAACCTATTCTAACCGTACATTGAACCTTTATTTATTTTGGAGATAAAAAGGCAAGAAAGTTGAATTTTTGAACAGAATTTATAATACTGTGTTAAAATTATGTTTTAAAAATAAATTTGTTGAATATATTATTTTAGTTTAAGTAAGACCACTATATAATCTTAAATATTGTATATCTGAAATTTAAAAATTCTTCCCATTCATTATTGAGCAGTGATGTAAAATACCCAGGTATTTATTTTTAAGGGTAAATACCCAAAATGGGTATTTATCTGGGTATTTATTTTTCAATTAACTCTATTCAGATAAAACACAGGCACTGCTGTGAAATATGATTTCTCTATATAATATAAATATGCATAGAATATACATTGAGCATTAGGTAAGATAGAAAAAATAAATCTAGTTTTATGAACCTTTTAAATTATATAAAGGCTGAAAAAATGGATAAGAAAAAACAAAAATGCAATACTATATCATAGATCTTGCATAAAATGCGTGGCTTAAATGTTACTACTTTTTTAATACAATGAGTAAAGGAATAATAATGTATTTGTTGCTTTTTAAAAATGAGAGTTATTTGAACTAAATAAAAAAAAAAAAGAAAATACTGAGTTTGGTTCAAAATGATAAACAGCTGATAATAGAAACTAAAATGAAAGATGCAACTGTTTATCATTCTCTTTTGGATTAATTAGTCAAAATACCAGACATTGCTGATGAAAAGTTAGCAGATGTTTCAGTTCTAACAGTTTTTAAAAGAGAATTATTCTGAAAATAATATTCACTCATATTACTTTCAACAAAGTGATCTTTGTAACAAAATTTCAGCAACAAGAAATTTGAATTCTTTTGTTGCTGAAACTGTTGTACTATTTGACGATATATTAGATACACACGCTCACACAAAGTTTCCTGGTTAGATGGGATTCATCTGGATCATAAACAACAATACTTAAATGTTCTTGAAACTCTAAATTTGATGTTGTTGTCATGGTTGGAATTTGATGAGAAGAAAATTCATCGTCTATTTTATCCCTTTCAAAACATTTTTTTAATATAATAGAACTTTTGAAATATTTTTTATGTGTTTCTCCATTTTGCTTGCATTGGCATGTTTATACTCACCATTACAGTACTTACATTGAGTACTTTTATCCTTTCTTAACATTAAAAGCTTCAATCAAATAACTTTCCCCTTTTTTTAACTTAACGTAAAATTTATAGTAATATTAATACAGTCGACGCTCATTATAACGACCACATATTATAAAGACCATTCCATTATAACGACCAGTGATAAAATCCCCAACTATGTTTCCCTACGCACTATGTTATTTTACTTCCGGTATAACGACCGTCCAATGTCGTCTAAACCCAATACAACGTCCGAATTCAGCGGACACTCTTCCCGGTATTTTTCCAAAAACAACATGTTTCTAAACGTAAATAACCTTGATTATTGTATTGCCAAGCTTAGTAGATGTAGAGTCTTCAGTGTTACAGTTCCGTTTTGACCCGGGGGGGGGGGGATTACCACTCACCACAGCGCCGAAATTAGAATAGCCTAGGATAAAAAATGTTTCAAGCGCTATTGAGACTTTAAAATGTTTTCTTGACAGGCAAGAAAATACAGAACATTATTTATCATCTTTAACTGAAATGGGAAATTATGTTTTGCAAAAATCACATATGCAAACAAACAAACATTTCTGATTTTTTCTTCAGAAGAGAAATGTTTTGTAAGTATATAACACCCTTTATTTTCTACTTTAAAATCTGTTTTAGAAATATATTTTTAATTGATAAAATTTTATTTTTAATACCAACGATGAAAAATAATTTGAGTATTTAGTTGGAATTAAAAATCTCCTATTTATACGGAATTGCTGAGCGTGCATGTGTACATTTTTTAAAAATTATATCCAATATAGCGACCACTCGTTATAAAGACCTTTTGCTGTGGGACGCAGAGGGTCGTTATAATGAGCGCCGACTGCACACGTAAAGTAAACGACTATGTATTCACTAAATCAAAACAAGAATATTTGACTTCCAGTACGGCAATGTGAGTAAATTATGGATCACAAGATTCACTGGCGCTGTCTATCTCTACTAAGAATAAAGGAGAATGGGTTCATGTTGTTGTTCTACAGGACAGACCGCTATGTCTAGAGCAACGAAATTTGTGCAAACATACTTTGAAGCGTGGGAATGTGCACCTCGTAGCCGGTTTTTTTTTTTTTTTTTTTTTTTTGAAATTTTAATTTATTAAAATTTAAGCGACATTTTGGCATTTTTCCTTAATAACTTCCGAAAATATTACACCATAAAAATTATTTTTACACCATCTGAAAATTTAAAAAATTATCCTTTTGATGATATCAATTAAGTTGTCATTCGATTTTTTCTCTAATTTTAATAAATTTTTTTAAAAAATATTTTTAAGCTGAATTTTAAAACAATACTTTTCATTGTAACAATGAAATTCAAACTGTTTTCATTGTTAAAAAAAATATTTAATTGAGTGTTTCTCTTCCATTGTTGAAAGATAATATGTTATTTGATTTTACTTTCTTTTTTATTTGATCAATTTATCTGTGCAATCTGTAAGGGAAGTAAGATGTTGGGAAATAATCCAGTTAACTGAACAATTATGGATGCTATGTTTTAATTCATTTTATCAGCATGTTTTAAGCCAGCTAACATACAGCTGGACGTAAAACGTGCTGCGCTTCGATGTTGAAATCAAGTTTGTTAAATTATAGTTCGTGTCGATTACGTACAATTAGATGTTACTTGACTCCATTAGGGACTTTCAAATAGACAAGGAACAGAACAAGTGCAAGGCTACGTAAAGAACGCGGGTTAAATCTCTATCGCAATTTGAAGTTTCAAATTATTTTGTTAAGGGAATCATGAATATCAAATTATGCATAAGAGAGTCGGTTGAAATTATATTCCCGGCGAAAAGATGATTGCCGAAGGCGACTAGTATAACATAAACGGTGTTAAAAATTATTACTCTATTGCAAGTGTCATAGCTTCAAACCGGAAAAACTATATTATCCCCCGATCCCGTTTAAATTTTAGAATACTTTATTCTGAATCCTGTTAGCAATTGGTTTTTTTTTTTTTGTTATAATTTAGTCAAAACTTTAAAAAAAATTATAAACTATGTATTATGTGTATAAATTTTATGTTTGATTTTGAATCGCCATCCGCAAATACTTAAAAAATAATATCCAGTTTTGGGGTACTTACTTATTTTTTTTTATCTCATTTTGAATCACCTTTCGCAAATACTTTTTTTATTTGCAAAATACCCATTTTTTGAAATTTTATCTGTTTAATTTTGAATCACCATTCGCAAATACCTTTTTTTGCAAAATATCCAGTTTGGGGACAGTTATAATATTTATGTTTCATTTTGAATCATCATTCGAAAATGCATTTTTTTTTTATTTTTGCAAAATATATAGTTATGAGTATTTATAAATTTTATATGTTTTACTTTGAAATACCATTCACAAATACATTTTTTTGCAAAACATTCAGTGTATGGGTATTTATAAATTTAATATTTCTTTTTGAATCACCATTCTCAAGTAATTTTTTTTTTTGTAAAATACCCAGTTTTGGATATTTAAGTTTAATTTTGAATCGCCAATCACAAATACTTTTTTTTTCTTGCAAAATATCAAGTTTTGGGGTATTTATAGAAGTTTGTATGTTTCAGTGCGAATCAGCATTCGAAAAGTTTCTTTTCCACAAAATACCCAGTTTTTGGGTATTTACCCAGGCCTTGGGTAAATACCCGGGTATATACCCAAAAAATATTTACCTACCCACTAGGTATTTACCCATCCCACATCACTGTTATTGAGTCATATTTGCGGGTAAAATAAGCATATTTGTAAGTAAAAGTTTGTTTGATATTTAGAATACGTGCAGACATTATAGAATTTTAAAAATCATTAATTGTGGGGGGAAGGAGCGTCGTTGGCGAAGTTACCTCTGGCCGCCCCTGTGTATGCGTACCACAAGTTGGGAACCTTTGTACTAGGGCATCACACACACACATTAGAGAGATTAATGTTACAGGTCATATTATAACTGAATGTTGAACATCCTCGAACACAGGTCGAATATTGCTGTACAGACTGTGGAGTATTATTTATTCTTATTAAATAAAAATGCATAAGCGGTTTTTCAATGGGAAATTCTCTCGCAATATACTATTAGTAAAGATTTTAAGACTAGTTTATTGGCTAGTAAGACAGCTTAGCAAAGCTCTTTACGATCCATGAGCAGTACTTGGAATGGATTCCATACTGAAATTTGCATGTCGCACGAGTAGGAATCGACACCATTTAAATGTGAGCCTTTATGTATTGAATAAGAGGAAAAACGCGTGACTTCGCACCATAGTGTAGAGTAACGTACGATGGTAAGTTAGATAGCATACAATTGTGCCTTACGGTTGACATCAAGTGAGTAGTCTCTATTAACAATAGATAAGAGAGCATGTGCTGTCATCTATATGTCTATATAAAGCGATAATACTGTTTTCAAATACTTGGTCAAGTCAAAGAGTACTGCAGTCCCCCTTGAAATTATTTTAAAAGGCTTCTATTTTTCATTTTTATTCTAATTGGCTTACTTTTCCACTTCAAGAGTTTGATGATAATCGAAAATGGCAAAAAAGTAATAGAAAACGTAAAAGGAAGACGGAAAATCAATGAAGAATTAAGAGAGATACGAGACACAAGAGCTTCAGAGAGTTTTGCCCCTCCTAGGATCGAAATTTCGCGCATTGAGCAACGCGGAGCTCTCAATCGAAAGAAAACAGCAACCCTTTCTACCATTGAAATTAGAACCCCGAGAGGGGCAGCTCTCGCTTGGCGCGACTTCCTCATTTGGCCTTCTTTCGCTTTCTCTCAGTAGTCCAGTCGTTAAGTAGTTTTTTTATTATTAAATTCTATAGGAGTTGTAATTTTTTGCTCCTTTATGTTTTTTGGGGTGCTAATTACGAATCTGAGGTTTGCCACCAAAAGTGTTTGTTAGAATTTGAATTTTGGAACCTTTCTTATCTTCCAAGCTCGGAATTCCGAATTTATTTTTATTGAGTATCTAAAAGCTGAAATGGGAGCTTTGTTAACCCCTTATCAGTGTAGTTTTCTGTACCGTCTAATTAGATTACTTCCTTCTGTTTTGGGAATGTGTTGTCGTATTTACTGAACTATGAGCCCGTAAGACACTCCAAATAATGGATTACTGGTCATTTCCGTATCGAATGATAACGTCTGTGAATGGCAAGTTTAGATTATAAGTGTAAAAATGCTATAATTCGATGCACGAGCTGAGCTCGGGATACACTGGTAAGGAGGTTAACCTCAACATCATTAATACGAAAGTTGCAATAAATACTAAGAGAATTTCGGAAATATTATAGGGAAAAAAAGGTAATCTGGTAAGAAAACACTTAAGAGAAAATATACTTCAAAACGAAATTTCGTTATATCTGCTATCGTTTATTAGTAAATCTGTATTAAAGCTGAGGGCCGCGGTGGCCTAGTGGTAAGGTCTCGACCTAGGGACCGGAGGGTCGCAGGTTCGAAACCCGATTCCATCAAAGACCCGCCGTGTATGGGCCTGTTGCACGCTAAATCATACGTAGTGGCCAAACGTCCTCCCGTTGCTGTGGCGCGGAAGTTTGGAGAGGGGGTGCCAGCTCAGGTGTCGTCCTCGTCATCTGGCCGTGGTTCAAAATTACGAGGTCCGTCCTTAAATAGCCCTCGTGTTGCTTCAAAAAACGGGACGTTAATATAACCTAACCTAACTATTTTAAAGCTGAATGGCAATAGTTATTTTTCTTGTAAATAAATGTAAACCCTTTATTTGTTGAACAGTGCGGCTTTATAAGATCAGAAAGAAACAGAGGGATGCCTAATGACTCGGTGAAGGGTCCTTGTAGGGTTTTTTTTGCTTTTATACGCGAACAACACGAATGTAGCTCAGTTTCCTTCATAAATTATCATCTAAATGAAAACCTGAGGTCATAAAAACTTTATCGTCGTGATGAATGTCAAACTTCAAGGTTCACTGTAAACCAAAACTCTAACTTTACAGACTTGACTCACCCGACAATAAGAATCGTAAAAAACAATACAATACTTTCGATAATTTAATAAAAATTACAATGAAATAACTAGCCAAAAAATGTCTTCGACAGCGTCAATGCTACAAGTACAAGTGGAATGACTACAAAAGTAGGAAAATTTTCGAGCCTGTCAAGCCAGAAAGTAATGTTGAAACGTTTTTATTATTTTTTAAAGGAGGGAAATTAAGAAAAAACAGTTGTAATGATGTTAAATAAAATCAAGAATTCTGGCTTGGCTCTGGGGGGGCTGTAGCCCGATACCCCCCCTTGGATTCGCCACTGACTCTATGGTTGATTTGCGGAGAAAAACCACGCGGCTTACAATTACGCCCAGTTAAGTAATCCTAAATATGATCGACAGGGTTCGTACTCCTCCTGAAATTCCTGAAAAAGTCCTGAATTTTTCTAAGGGCCCTGAAAATTGTGTTTTTTATCCTGATATTTCTTTTTGGCTCCTGAAAAATTACAATCGAAGAGCAGCAATAGATAAAACATAAAAATATGACGTTTCCGTTTTTCCTTATTGATAGAAAGTCGCTGGAATCCGGAATTCTTACTTCTGACCTTACTTAGCGCCGAAAGAGTACCGCGCATGAACCGAGTCACCGCAATCGGGAAAGATGGGAGAATTGATATTTAGTATACTTTTCTGCCAATTTTATAAAAATTGTTCACACTACCCCCTTCTCCCCTACAATTGATTTTTTTTCACGTTATCCCCTGAATTTTCTGTACTGTACTCCTGAAAAAATCCTGAATTTTACTATCATATATACAGTTTGAACCCTGGATCGAGATTTAATTTTAAAAAATCGATGTATCTGAATGGAATTAAGTGCTGAATATTAGAAATACATATTCTGTGAAATGAAACTATTTTTAGAACGAAAGTTGGTTAATCTTTTTGAGCTCTTTCTAACACAAGCAGGTCAAACTCAAATGCTACCAAGGGGCAGATAAACAATGTTTACTTTTATGTGGGCGGCAAAAAAAAAAAAACTTCAATTTTTTTTTTTTATAAAAACGTAGGTTTATTTCGAAAGTACAGATAAATAAATAAAAATAAACAATCGCAAAGTTAATGTTTTCTTCCTGCTACTTGGGGATTAGGTTGTGGATGCTTAGTAGTAAGATTTCGGGGTCAGAGGGTTCCGAGTTCGACACCCGATTCCACTAAAAATCCGTCATATATATGGGGCTGTTCGTGCGCCAAACGTTCTGCCTCTGGTGTAGTGCGGAAGTTTGGAGAGGGTTTACCAGCTCAAGTATCTTCCTCGTCATCTGACCGCGGTTCGAAATTACGAGGTTCGTCCCAAATATTGCTTCAAAACGGGATGTTAATATGATAAAACTAAGCAACATCCTTCCACCTGACATCTCTTCTTGCTACTTCGAGGGATATCTTGTCCGCAGTGATTACTTTCAAAACTGATCTAGGATTAATGTCGGTGATTCGGTATCTGACAGGAAACTTATTTACTTTCATAAGTGAAAATAATTGCTCCCACCGATAAGTACTTATAGTTAAGTAAGTACTTCTACTTCAATGTAAAACGGCAAGTAATCGATCTTTCTTTAACGAAAGCTGTGGTTTCTTATTAATAATTATATATAATTAGGAATTTTAGATGTTAAGCTACGAATTTTTTAATATTTTTTTTTACATAATGTTATGTTTGATGAGCCACAAAGATATTCGTTGTGTTTCCCGAGTTTGACACAGTGGCGTAACTTACAACATGCCGTCTGCCTTTACATGTTAAATAAACCTCAAAATAAAACATATATTCCAGGGAAATTTCTTTTTATTTAATAACGCAATTCGTCGTTTGACTCTCTCGCTCTCTGCAGATAGGTCGCGAAATTGCGCGTTCACCACGCATATTTACGGATCCTACATAGCACAGAATTAGGTCCCTTCTTATTGGCTCTCAGTGTCACGTGACTTGGCTTGCGAGATTTTAATTATTATTTTGTCTTCTGCTACCGCATCATGAAGAAATAAAAACTACCTACTAATTATGATTATTTAGATGTTTCTCAAGAAAATGATGAATGCATTTTTAGAATGAAACAAATAAAGGACGAATCTTCAGCATTGGTAAGAACTGTTTAGTTCCCGTCATTTAGAAGCAAGTCAAATCACGTGCCGCTGAGAGCCAATAAGAAGCGATCTCATTCTCTACTATGTAGGATCCGTAAATATGCGTCCAGCATCAGTTTTTCTTTCACACACCGGCAATTTACGAAAAATGTGAATTAATCACAATATATATATATATATATATATATATATATATATATTTGTATACAATGATTGAACTAGTGACGCTGCTCTTAGTTATAAAACTGCTTTCCTACATGTTTGATTTTGCCGCCCCTGTCCAAGTGCAGCCAGGGGTGGACCACCCTATGCCCCCCCCCTTTAGCTACGCCACTTGTTTGACACTCTAGTTCTAAAAATCCTATAATGCGTAGAAACGCATAGCGTCACAGGTGATGTGGGTTCATAGATTTTTATGAATCGCCAACTTGAGAAGTTACGAGCAATAGCAATAAACAGTTGAGTTACTACGTTCTGATTGGGAATAATTTGTTATGTTCAGTAAAACATCTCTAAGCTGTCACCTCTATCAACAGCCACTTTTGTTTGGCACGCAAATTTAGGCCCAAATACATAATATTAAAATAACCCCTCGGAACAGCCACCCAAACCCCTCCGCCCGTTCAACTACAATGAAATGCATTCCTTTTGTCTCTCTGACTAAAAAAAAGGAAAGAAAGAAAAAAAAAACACTCAAAAACAGCACCGGAAATCAGATCGAAACTAATTATTCCTTTCTCAATGTGAAGAGAAAAAGTTAACTTTGGCCTCTA
Organism: Araneus ventricosus; assembly: GCA_013235015.1. Taxonomy (NCBI): domain Eukaryota; kingdom Metazoa; phylum Arthropoda; class Arachnida; order Araneae; family Araneidae; genus Araneus; species Araneus ventricosus. The sequence goes on along the minus strand of BGPR01001897.1, from coordinate 170,986 downwards.
CTGGGGTAGGACATTCAAAAGTTCATCTTCCTTTCAGGCTCTGATTCGGACTCTGACAAAGAAGCTGCTTATATGGTTTGAGACCATCAGCAAATGAACAGGGTGGCGACAGAACCGGGAAATCAGAGAAAAGTCAGGGAATTTTATCGATCTGGAAAAATCAGGGAAAATCGTAAAAATATCTAAAAATCAGGGAAAATTGCCGACGAGGGCATTTCGCGCCAAGCATGCGCGCGATCAGCGATTTCGCACTATCATTTCTCTATATCCGAAGCCTTAATGTCGCCTAAACGATCATAGCAACAGCAACCCAGGACAGCTTTCTTTCAAGAGTATGGCGACTTTGTGGAATTTCATTACGATAAGAGCGATAAGCTGATGAATGTGGATAATAGTAACCCTAACGAAACTTTCGGAAAGATCGGGTTTCACTCTCTTTTTATTTATTACTTTTCATTCGCTCATCTCTTATCAATGTTTATTACTTTTGGAACGTTATGAGTAACGTATTTCAAGATATATGCTACCTTTGGATTCAAGGCTCAAGCGTCACTCGAGGTTAAATCAGTTTCCTCCAATTAAATTTTGCTTCCAGATTTAATTCTGACTATTCAGATTTTTTTTTAATTTTTTCTATCGAGCGCATATTTCAATTTCTCGGCATCGCCATTTCGTTCAGGCAGCAGAGAACGAAAGCGAATACGAAAAAGAATCTTTTACATTCGCTTTCGTTTTGTATGGTATTTATACAGGTGAATTATCCTGTAATGAAAGATGGCAAAGAAGTGTTCCTTCAACAGTATGTGGATAAAAGATTTCAGTTGGGTGCAAGAAGTGCCTAATGATAGATATTCAGCTTATTGTTCTTTGTGCAACAAAAAGCTTAATTTAAGCAATATGGGGCGGAGAGCTATCACCAGCCATCAAGGTATCATTGGGCATAAAGGGAAGGAAGGAAGTGCTTCAAAATGTTCTAAACTTTTTTTCCAAGTCATCATGCTGCTAATCCAAATACAAGCATTGTACCAGAATCTGGAGGAATACAGGATAATCATATTCCACCATCCAATCCTGCAGTTGTTCCTTCTTCAGGAATTAAAAAATATCTTTTAAAAGAAAATATTTGTAAGTCAGAAATTTTATGGTGCCTGCAGGCAATTGCCACACACCGATCATTAAGATCAGCTGCGAAAGACGCAAAATTATTTTCTCAAATGTTCAAGGATAGCGAAATCGCAAAAGGTATCCAGTTAGGAAGGGATAAAATGGCGTATTTCCTAATATTTGGGATAGCTCCTTTCTTTAAAGAAAATTTTATGAAAGAATTGCTTTTATGTGAGCACCTTGTGATTGGATTTGACGAATCCCTGAATAAAATTTCTCAAATGCAACAAATGGACTTGAATGTCAGATTTTGGTGTTTGGCTACTAACGAAGTTAAAACACGATATCTGAATTCGGCTTTTCTTGGTCGTAGCTGCTCTGAAGATTTACTTGCGGCATTTAAAGAAGCAACTAAACCTTTGAACTTGAAAAAACTTCCAGGTATCAATGGAAGGCCCCAATGCTAACTTCAAATTCTTTAAAGAACTGACATCATGCATTAAAGAAGGTCCTGAAGATCCAGAAATCCTCAACATGGGCTCTTGCGGATTGCATTCTGTGAATCTGGCTTTCAAAACTGGAGCAAAATGCACCAACTGGAAAATCTTTGATTTCATGAGAGCTCTATATTATGTATTTAAAAATTCTCTAGCCAGAAGAGCTCTCTATACGTTATACACTAACTCAAAAGAATTTCCCAAAAAATTTTGTGCCATCAGATGGTTGGAAAATTCATAGGTGGCTGAATGATGTTTGAACATCCTCCCGCATATAAAAGTTTTTATTGAACAGGTGGAAAAAGATAAAAACGCTCCTACTAGCAAGAGCGATGTCACTATTAAAGAACATATTAGTGACCCCCTTTTACCAGCAAAATTGGCATTTTTTCAGTCAATTGCAAATGAATTTGAAAGTTTCTTAACTGAATATCAAACTGATGTGCCCCTCATCCCATTTCTTTTTGAAGATCTAACGAATCTGGTATCGCGACTCTTTAAAAGGTTTGTATTAAGAGATGCATTAAAAGAGGGGAATATTTTGAATGTGGACTTTGAGAATGTAGCGAGTTTTCTTCCACCCAAAAAAATTGATGTAGGGATTTCCGCTTTGTGTCATATTAAGAAAGCCAAAGCATCTGAAGGACAGCTAAACACGTTTTTTAAAGATGCGCGAAAATTTCTAATTGGATGTGTTAGAAAATTACTAGAGCGATCCCCGCTGATCTACATTCTGACAAGATCAGTTTCTTGTTTCAACCCAATGGTAACTTTGAGTGAAACATTATTTGATCAAAGACTGACAAAATTGCTGCTCATCTTATGTGAGAACAATTGGATGACTCCAATTTCTGCAGATAAAGCAAAAAACCAGCTAAAAGAAGTATGTGCCGAATCAAAAAATGGGTCAAAATTAAAGATGTACAAAAGAACAGAGAGAGTTGATAAATTTTGGTTCGACCTGCTCTCAACTTACCCAAAACCTTGCAATGATGCTATATCATTGTTAAAGATGATAATGATACTTTCCCATGGCAACAGTAATGTTGAGAGAGGATTTTCGATCAATAAAGAGTGTCTATGGGAGAATATGAAAGAGAAAACACTCATTGCAAGAAGAATTGTTTATGACAGCATTCAAGCAAATGGTGGAATAAATAATTTTGAAGTGTCAAAACAATTGATTTTAAGTGTGAGGAATTCACGAGGCAATTATGAAGAGTATAAAGAGAAGAAACGAAAGGAAGAAAAGGAATTAAGAGAAAATTTCAAAAGAAAAAGGGAAGCAGAGAACCAGCTTAAAGAATTAAAAGCCAAAAAATTAAAAATTCTTGAGGCAGCTCAAAAAGATAGTTTAAGAGTTGAGGAAGAAATTGCAAGCCTCAAACTTTTGCAAAAGAAGCTTTAAAACTTTTTAATTCTCTTAAAGCAGGACTGATTGTTTTAAACCAAGTGTTTTTTATTAGTATTTTAATAATTCATATTTCAATTTTGAAATTAATAATTGATTATTATTTGTAATTTTTTGCATTTTAAGTGTAATAGGCAAGCAATAGTTATTTGTTACTTGAGTTATTATCTATAAATTAGTATCTTTGTAATAATAAATGGAATTAAAAAAACTTATATTCATTTATAAAAGTATTAAGTTTTTGATTAGAGCAATTAATTTCTTATGCTTTGTTAAAGAATAAGGATTTGTAGTAATATTTTGGCAGTTTCTCTTGTTTAAATCTTTGCTAAAATATATATTATTAGGAATGTATAATTATACTATTTTTATATTTATGCTGCAACATGTTATTCCGGTACTCATACAAAGAGCACTAATTAGTTATTGAACTGTTTTGAAGTTTTGAGCAACTTTAAAAAAATAATAAAAACGTTTTCCAACATTACTACTATTAGGCTCTGAAAAAATTCTCCCACTTTTGTAGTCATTCCACTTAAATTTGTAGCTTTGACGCCGTCGAAGCATTTTTGGCTAGTTATTTTACTGTATCACTTTTATTAAATTATCGAAAGCATTGTATTGTTTTTTTTTGATTCTTATTGTCAGGTGAGTCAAATCTGTGTGCTATTAGCGAACAGCCCGAGGCTCATATCTTCACGACGATACAAAGTTTTATATGACTCCCAGCCCCGACCAGAATCCTAGATTCGCTACTGTATAAAGTGGTAGTCTTTTCTTTAACCCTCAGGCTTTTCATTTAGATATGATAATTTATGAAGGAAACTGAGCTACATCTTCGTGTTGGTATCTAAAAAAGCAAAAAAAAACCTTACAAGGGACCCTTCACCCCAGTCATTAGACATCCTCCGTTTCTCTGATCTGTAAAGTCGCAATTGTCAGTTCAAATAAAGGGTTTTAGATTTATTTATAAGAAAATAACTATTGCTATTCGGATTGGGTACATTTTACTAATAAACACAGTAGATACTAAATGAAATTTCGTTTCAAAATATATTTTGGGTATTTTCTGACCAGATAAACTTTTTTTTCCCTATATTTCCGAAATTCTCAGTATTTATTAAATATCTGTAATAATGATGTTGAGGTTAACCTCCTTACCAGTGTATCCCAGCTCAGTTCGCGGAATTATATAGTAAAGCATTTTTTACACTTATAATTAAACTAAGCACATTCACAGGACGCTATCATTCGAAGGCAGAAATGGCTCAGTAACCATTATCTGAAGTGTTCATGGGCTCTTGTAGCTCAAAATGGCCAAACAACACATTCCCAAAACAGAAGTAGTAATCAATTAAATGGCAGTACAGGAAACAATTTATAAGGGGTTAACAAAGCTCCCTGTGACAGGCAAGTACCAGTTTGGAACCCATTCCAAGCACTGCTCATGGATCGCAAAGAGCTTTCTGCTAAGCTGTCTCTACTAAATAAATAAATTAGTCTTACCTTACTAATAGTATGCTGTGAGAGAATTTCCCATTGAAAACCACTCATGCATTTTTATTTAATAAGAATAAATAATACCTACAGTCTGTACAGCAATATGCTAATCTGTAGTCTGAGGATGTTCAACATCGCTATATTAACATGACCCAAATTATTAATCTCTTAATGTGGATGCCCTAGTACAGGTTCCCCAACTGTGGTATGTATACAGGCTGCCCAATGTAACTCTTTCTCGCCAACGCCCTTCCTCACAATTAATGATTTTTAAAAATTTACAATGCCTGCACATACTCTGCAGAATAATAAACAAACTTTCTTTTAATTTCTTACAACATATGTCATTTAATTCAAATATGACTAAATAATGAAGTAGAATTTTTAAATTTCAGATATACAATATTTATGATTATAGTGGTCTTCACTTTTAATCCAAAATAATATATTCAACAAATTGCTTTTAAAACATAACTTAAATCACAGTAAATTCTGTCTGTAATTCAATTTTCTATTCTTTTTATCTCCAAAATAAATAAAGTTAGTTCATCAAAATGGCTAGAATAGGTTTGTTCTCACAAAGTGTTTTTTTAAAAGGCACTGAAATGATTGAAATATCAACAGTAATAAAAAAACATAAGACACAAAAGCCAGACTACTATTTGTTTATGCAAAAAAAAATTGACAATATCATTTTAAGTGATCACTTAGATGTAAATTTTTACCCAAAACCACAAACCATCTAACCACCAATACAGTGGTCTGATAATGTATGAAAAAAAATCACAACATGAACTAACAAGCAGAACCATAATGCAAAATTTCTATTTCACAAAAATATCATATCTTTAGTAATATAAATTTATTAAACAGTTAAGGACCATCAACACAATACTTGAATTAGTTTGAAAGCTATCTATTAGTTTCATGGATAGAATTATGCAGAAAAAGGAATTCCTGCCGCCTCGGTAAATAATAGAAGTGTACAAAACTACTTTAATGATTTGCCTGCTAAATGTAAATTTTAATTTATATTTCATACAACAAACAAAAACACTTCGATCCTTACAGAAAATTATCTTGAAGCTATCATGCTCCATTTTAGATGCTAGTGGAGTAATTTAATATTAATTAGATTTCAGCAAAAAAATAAAATAACTGGAAACCATATCGCGGTGGGTTTCTTAAACTTCTTCCCAATTTGGTAACCCTTCTTCCCCATTAAACATAAATATTTAATTTAGACAAAACAAAAGATGGTTAAAGAAATTTCTTACAAGATAATCTGATATTACATTGTTTATCTTGTACTCATTCATTACAATAAACTGAATCAAAACATTATATATTTAATTTTTAAGAAATCAAGGGATGAGTTTAAAAAAATATATATAAAGAACAAAATTTAGGCAGAATTTCTGATGATGTAATGAGGATTATTACAAGTTTTTAACCTTCTATTATTGTTTTGGGAATTTAAGGCAATTTACATCCAGGCCAAGAATAAAGAAACTGGACAATTTCTCCAAGCATCAACAAGTGTGAACTAAATTTAATGAAATGTTCTAGCTTATATAAGCTACTTACTTTGAAGCAACACGAGGGCTACTTGGAAACTGAATTTTAACAAGACTAGGACACTGAGCTAGATGGCTCTCTGTATCTCCCTTTAATTACACTAGCAGGAGTGACATTTCCAATCAATAACTCATTTAACATGCACAATGTCCCTAAAAAGATGGTTTAGTGGGAATCGGCTTCAAACCCCTTGAACCTTCTGCCCAAAGCCGTTTCTTACAAACCAAGCTTACCTACAGCGCCCTTACAAAATACTCTAAAATAAAATGATTTTGCAAATCTATTTTTACTACACAGTATTGATGCGGAATTGGATCATATAACCAAGAACATTCGTATTTTGCAGATTACTTGAAGTGGTTCAAAGTTTAAGAAAGCTCAGATCTCTCTGTGATATGCAATTAAGAAGATGAAAATAACCACTACTTAAAAAAAAAAAAAAAAAGAATTACTTCTCTATGTGAAAAAATTAAAAAAAAAATAAATAATAATAAATCTTTTTTAAATTCAAGACTCTGAAATTTACTGAACTGTGCTTTATAAATAAATCAGTCCCAGAAGATTTTATAACCTGGTCAGAAACCAGTAATAATTCAGATCTGCCATTGCACTTTAATACACATGTCTCTGTGAAATAGAGCCACTAAGCATGGAGATGGCAGTGTTCTTAAAAAATGGAAGGAATTGCATCCCAATAATCACACTCTGCTTGTTTGGCTGACACCAAAACACACACAACTTCCTGTAATAGAATGTTATTTTAAAATCTCAAGTAATTATACAATCGTTGGAAAATTTTATAACATTAATTAATAAAAACCACAGTTTAATTCGGCCAAGAATGTCAAATTGCTTTAGATAGAAACAGTGCTTTCACAATTTGTCAATGTTTAAAATTTAAAACCACTTTACATCATTTAAAAAATCTTGATGTTTTATCATGGGAATAAGCAATACCGCAGAAAAAGAAAATAAAAGTATGCATTAAAGATACACTTTTGTTATTATGGACTTGGATGTGTGGCAGGTATCGAAAAATTAGGTTACTTTCATAACATCTCCCCATTAAACCTCAAAATAATCCATAAGACATCATTAACATAATGAAATTAATAAAATCGTCATTAATTTAACTACCATACTAAGACCTATGTTATGTTACATTGCAGTCCGTAGGATTAATCACCAAAATTACATTTTCAGATAATGGAGAAAATTTAGAAGTTATTTCCAACTGCAAAAACACTTGTTCATTCTTCCTTACCTCACTCCAAAAAAACAAGCAGTAAAAGTTCTATTAATATGGCCTCTCATATTGCCTACCAATAAAACCTAATTGACGCTAGCCAAAAACAAAAAAAGTCTTTTACCATTATTTGAAACAACACACATAAACTGTTTCAAAGATTTTAAGATCCAAAATACACAATTGCAATATCATGGTTATGAGATGAATAGAGCAAAAAATTTTTTAAGGAACAGCAATAGACTTAATTTTTAAGTAATGAAAGGTTTCTTAAATAATCATTTTTTAACCTGACTTTATATGGAAGGCATGTTGATACGTCAATAAAATTTTATACTTGTTTTAGAAAATGAAATTATTTATGATCATTAATCATTTTAGTAGTTCTTATTTACATCCGAAGTCTTCAAGATAAAATACAGGTTGCAATATAAATGAAAGTTGTCCTCAAACCATTTAAAATCGAAACCCACTAATGACAAGGAGAAACCATCTAAAAAAATCATTAAAGCCTAAAGCAATACGTAACTGAACGAAGCGTAATGA